>JAGDQP010001528.1:28416-74353 GCA_022664845.1 Lepisma saccharinum
CTATCACCTCCCGAAGTTTGTCGGTCCGTAACCTTACCACCCTGTATTGTGTGCACAGGTGGATGTGATTCAGATAGTAAGGTTTAAGTTATTGAGAACCATTATGACTTTGAAGACTATGGCTTGTATGTTATATACTTCATATGTTTTTTGTGTCATGGTCAATGTTAGTAACATAAAAGGAATGATCTATGTTGGATTAGCATGGATGACTCGTACAAGGGGTCGTAAATGAATAAATACTTATTTAGTATAACCATGAATGGATTCTTCTTGTGTAGCTAATGGACTGATTTACGTGGATAATTGCAATTACTGACTCTTATAATGACTACCCAAACCAAACCTAACCTAATCTGCAGAATCGAACTCAAATAAGTCTATTTAAAAACTTTACGTTCCTTAGAAATAGTTAACAGATATTACGTATGTTCGATATTCCATAAATTCCATTCTGTGCGCATGGTCACGACTTGAATTCTCGCCAGAGTGTATTAAATTCGGAGCCCTGTATTTTCATGCAAGTAACAAGGATATATGAACTTATACAAGCAGCTAGGAAGCCTATTTGGAAGCCATTTCTTTTGCGATGTTTACGAAGTACATTAATGTGAATGATTTAGTACCCCCCTACTGGAAAATGGAACTGTATGTCTTGGACTTCATAAACATCACAAAATAAATGCCTACCAAATAGGCTTCTTAGCTGCTAGTAAAAGTATATATATATATATATATATATATATATACCCCCTTGTCACTTTCATGAAAATAGTTTCAACTTCTTATTTTCCAGAGGGGGAGGAATCCAGGGAATTCCCTCATTAATTCGCACATTGCTGTCCCTGAAATAATGGTGCAAACTTCGGGAGGTAATGATTTACATCAAGCCACAAAAAAAAAGTTTTTTTTTTAAAGGATTTCCGAAACCTGATTAGTTTCAGAGATACAGGTACTCTAAGTGACGGCGCAAATGACGTCATATCTCGACAAGTAATGACGTAAGCGGTGTCTGTTTAGCAAATCTCACTCAAAGTAGTATGCGACACATCTATTTAAGTCATGTTTATGATTGGCGAATTCAGCTTAGAGGGAATTTCTATGCTTGCCATATTCAACCATTTAATTCCTCAGCAATGAAATTCTTAGGTTTTGAAGTCTGTCCTTGTGGTATTCGTTCAATAATAATAATAATAATAATAAAATGCTTAAATACTCTGTCTCACAGTAAAACCACCTCTTCTTTCCCCCCATTATGAACCGCGTGCCTCACGTCAATGTTCCGGACGTTGCCGTACTTCAATCGCCCCTTTCTCTCTCTCTCCTGCAACCAGGTACTGATAGTGAAACCTAACTGTGCTGTTTAAAAACAAGAAGGAAAGGTCTATAAAGGAGAGCGTAGGGAAGAAGGGCATTCCTGTCATTTAAAGTTTGGCAATAACGTTTTCCATTCTTCAACAGCTGAACAGTGGGTCGGAAATGATGATTTATGACTGAAGCGGTTTGTCCTTTAGATCAAGAATGTCAAGAAAAAAAATGGTTCCAAAAGAGATGCGACAAACAATACATGTATCAGGAACTACTTCGTGTGTGATTTAGGAAGCCGACACACCGCTTACATATTATGTGTCAAGTTCACAAGTTGTGACGTCATTTGTGACGATGCCGCCCGGACTTCAAGCGCCTTTAGAATCATTATTTCGGGGACATGCTGTATAACGAAAACAATCGTAAGAGCTAAGCATCTATAGTTGAAAGTTTCAGCAAATGTTGACCAGTGTATCTGATTTGATTTTGATTCCCTGTCTAATCAACTTAAAGGACCAAGTCCCATTTACAAGTGATATCACAGGTTCAACACCTTACA
Source organism: Lepisma saccharinum (assembly GCA_022664845.1). NCBI lineage: Eukaryota > Metazoa > Arthropoda > Insecta > Zygentoma > Lepismatidae > Lepisma > Lepisma saccharinum. The sequence continues at coordinate 30,284 of JAGDQP010001528.1, forward strand.
AAAATAAATAAATAAAATAAAGGCAATAAAAGTAACGAACACTCAACGATAATAAAAAGAGCAAAAGCATCATAAATAATAAATGGAACTGTATATAATTTAGTGTACAATGTGTACAGTATTTTAACGACTGTTTCTTTTAAATGCAGAGACTGTCATGCGCCATATATCAATATCGCTTGTGAGGCATTCTTCGTTAACTAGCTTACATAATCGGTTAAGAGGCGAGTACTTACTGGAGTCTCTAGAAGCGTACTTTAATCGAAAAAAAAAAGTAATAATTTTTCTTTCTTCTCACAGAGAAACGTTCGCACGAACTGAGGGCAATTGATATCGCCACGAGTTAACTTTTTTTGAGAAACGCCTTGTTCAGATAAATACTCTCTTCTGCTACATAGAGTTTTTAAACCCGTGTAATAGCGTGCAATATTAATTATAGAAGTTTCAATTATATGGTATTAAAAGAATAATGCATAACCAATTTAGAAACGACATTTGGGTCTTCTCTAGTGTTTCAGTGACGATTCCAAGCAACACTGTAATGTTCTAGAAACTTTTTCCACCATTTTGAGGCGTGTACAGATTATCATTTGCCTTGCACGTATATATTTGAAAATCTTTGATAATTGTCTAGTGCACATAGCTGTTGCATCTTCTTGAAAATTCACTTGGCCCAAATTATTTATTTATTTAAAATACTTATTTTCAAAAAGCTACCGCACGTTACACAGGAAGTGACCAACATGTCCTTCACTGTACACTCGCATTTATACAAAATGGCCGATTCATACTAAAAAAAAATACCGCGGTGGTACCTACTAGCTAGGTCCTGGCCGAATACTTCCCAACATCCTCTCCCCTACACTATCCCGGCCTGAACCTCGATGCCTAAAGGCCATTTTAAAACTTAAAAAAATAAATAGCCGATGGAATATGTTTCGTATTTCAAGAGTTGGAAACATTTGGCAACACCGAACTACTATATATGTGGACAAAGAACACATGGCACGTTTATTTTGGATTTATACAAAATATGACTTCTGTTTTCTCATACTGTACAATTTAAAGGGCAGAAATTGAACCGAAGTGTACCATGCTACAGGGATGTATTTAGGGGGTGGGCTCGACCCACCGAATTCTGAGTTTTACGTAGAATTAGTATAATTTTGTACTGTACATTTAATATACATTCCATACCCAAACACATCTTGACCCCCCCCCCCACATCCCCGGAAACCTGTGGACCCCTCCCAAAACAAACTTCTATATAGATATGTACTTACCTGCATTGTGATATTCTCGAAAGCTAAAATAACAAAGAAAAATTCAAAAGATAATTTGTAGGTTTCTTTTTCATTGGCCTCAAGCCCCCTAAATCCTTCCCACGTAAGCAACAGTTGTTTGTTTGTATTGTATTCAATGCATGTAAGGTGTGCATATACAGGAGGGTGGAGAGGGTGAGTTCTTCCTTCCTACACCTTACGACAGGAAGTATGGAAGAAGGATTCGTAATTATAAGAAAAAGAAAGCTTCTTCTGGCAACCTCTTGATTTGATTGGTCAAGTTAAAGGGGGCCATAAACGAACCTGAGAAAATCATGTTTGAAACGAACTGCCATTTTTTTGTAGGAACAAAGAGAGAGAGAGGGGGGGGGGAACGGAATGCTTCCAGGTGAGCATAGTAAAATGAAAAAGAATAGAAAGCCGTTAAACTTTAAGGAACTTGAAAAATACCTCAACAACATTGTTTAATTTACGACACCTGACGCTGCGTATTTTTTTTTCTCTGTAATGTTTCTACCGAAAAAAAAAAATTCTAGCATTTCGTGGCTGTCAAATTTACCTAAAAATTAATAAAAAGTATGTTTGTAGGTCTTCTATTTCATGAGCTGTAAATAATGTTTCATTCTTGCTGTTGTTGTAATTTGTCACTTTTTTTGTGCAACTACCAAGCGGCTGTACCTCAGTGGGAGCTCATGAGCTCGGCACCAGCGACCGCCCATCCGGACAATTTTCCAGGATTTTTCCTCTGTCACACCAGGCAAATTTCGGCTGTACTTTCAATTTAGGCCCTAGTCGCATCCTTTCCTCTACCTTATCCCGCCCTGAGGCCTAAAGGTCAATAAATAAATTCGATTTAATTCTTTCCATTGGGAAGGAACTCTGCAATAAATGCTGAAAGGTGGGCCGCGGTGGCTCAGTGGTAGAGCGATCACCTCTGGGTCTTTGAGGTCGTTGGTTCGATCCCTGCTCATGCCATGTGGGCTTTGTGGTGGACAAACACCGTGTGCGTGAGATTTCTTGGGGTTTCTCCCGTTTCTTCTCACTTTCTCCATTCCATCAATTTTCGCATCACGATCCATCCGGCCTTGGCCAAGTTGTCTAAAGGCCTTAAAAATTAAATTCAAATGTTGATAACAGAGCCGGGATTAAGGGCTCTAAAGGGGCTACAGCCCAAGGCCCGCACTCACTTAGGGTTCCCGTCAAAGGTAAAAAAGTTACTTTTACGACTACAAGAGATAGGTAACAACCTTTAGCGCGAGGCGGAAGTCAATAGCCCAGGGCCCCCAAATAGCCCAATAGCGCTGACTCATAACCATAAAAAAAAGGCAAAGCTGTCCCCTGTGCGATACGCACGCACCGTGAACTGTGCATGGGGGATGTGGAGGTAGCGCTCCACATTTTCTTGACCTACGGGACGAAGTGACCATAATTATTCAAATTGAGATAACTGCTAGTCAAAGCGTGGGCAAATATTGGAGAAGGCCTGATTAAGTAATTCAAGCGATTGTCCAATTTTGTTTCGAAATCGAAACCCGGTGTTTCATTATCTTTAATGACCCCCCTTTGTTCTTTTAACAAATGAAAGTTTCTGAATGTTCATTAACCTTTAAATAAATGTATTTTAAAGTAGGATTTATTACGACAACAGAAAGCCTTTGTGATTTGCTCAATAGTTTCCTATCATTCTTTCTGCTCGATGAGCAAAAATCACTTTCATTGCAGTGGCGAATGCTGAGGATATGCTGGGAATACAGTGTCTCTCCACTTTTATTTTAATTATTTTGTTTTAACTGTAAAAACTTTGATATTCTCCAGAAGAGACATAGGTAGTGTGCAATATAGCAGCAACATGATAATATTTTTGAATATATATTTACGTTCTACATTATGACTATCAATTGGTATACCCCACGCATCACCACTGATTGTTGCTTCAATGATTCCAAGAACCCAAGAATCAAACTAAACGATATTCGTAGAACGAATAGATACTAAGACAAAAAAAATCCAAAATTTCAATAAGAAAAAATGAGAACTCAATGTATATACCAATTTACGAAAAAAAATTAAGTGCCGACAGTTAAGTGCCTGTCTCGTCAGAAACAAGATTACAGTTGCTCTTCTTAATTATACACTGCACTTCGCTAGCACTTTATAATTATTTATTTGTACATTTTTAAAATATGGTTGATGTTGATGAGATTTGAAACATTTTCGGACGTTTCCAGATAATATCTTCTTTTACGCTTCTGGGCCCCTACATGTATTAAAGACAGTGTCAGACTTTATTATTCAATAGCGAATGTAAGTTTCATCTATGATTGCCTGAAGTATCTGATATTTGAGTATCTATAGAATTCCAGGTGTAGGATCAATTACGAAACAACTATGTAGTATCAGGTTTGATCGCACCAAGATTCCTGGCAGTATTAACACGACGTACTGAGCTTACCCCCTTTTCGTAGTTGACTCCCGCACCCTCTACTAGCGAACCTTCAGGAGGTGTGTCCTGCCTGTCAATCATTTTCTTCAGCGCCGTATAGCACAACACTCCAAGGAAATTCTTGTATATTCTTTTATTGTTTTAACGCCATGTTAAATCCATTTTAAGTCCTGTGGAGCATGCCTATTAGTATCCTAGAATCAAACACTAGACAATTATTATTCAATTCCCATATTCAATAGCCAAGGAACGTAACTCCATAAACACCTTCACTTATAGGGTGACCATAAAATAATGGTGCAAACTTCGGGAGGTGATTACTTACATTAAAAAAAAAAGGTTCATTTGAAGAAATTCAAATTTATGCGGTTTCGGAGATACATAAGTTCAAAGTTAGGGCGGCATCGTCACAAATGACGTCATATCTCGACACACAATGATATAAACTGTGTCGGCTTAGGACATCACAGTCAAAGTAGAGCCCAATACATCCATATAAGCAAATGATTGAGGGATGGCTGCATAGACAGCTTTGGTTAAATAAAGAATTTTGTTGTCTAGGTATTAAACAGTTTACAAGGGCAAGCATAGACATCCCTTTCAAGCTGTATTCGCCAATCACAAACATAGCTAAAATAAGTGCATTGGGTAGCGTACTAATTTCAATGTGATTTGCTAAGCTGACAATGATTACGTCATTACTTTTCGAAATATGACATCATTTGTAACGATGCTTCTGAAACTTTGAGCGTCTGTTGCTCTGAAACTAGTCATATTTCGTGAAAAATCCCCTCCCGAAATTTCGGGTATTACAATAGGTATGTGCTGAAGTATTTATCTATAAAAGCCTTCAAAGGTCGAAACGAAATTTGCAATAAAATCCCATGTTATAAGTTAATCTTGTTATAAATACAATCTTGCTGTCCAATAATATGTTTGTTGCCAAGTGCGCACGACAGGCTACTGGCAGGTTCTATTGGGTATTTTTCTTATGTTCACATTTCAGCTGGGTGAAGTGTTGAAGATACCCATTTATTGTTTTTTTATTATTATCGAAAGACTGTAGAAAGACTACAGACTCCAAACAGTTGTGATGTTCTGCTAACTCGCAAACAGACGTCAGCCGTGAAAGCTAGCGAAACTAATTGTAGCACTGTTGGAATGATTCGAATGTCTGGGAGGGGGAGGGGGAGGGGAGAAGAGGCACTTCTGTGGGTGGAGTGGAAAACAACGTAGAATTATGCAACTCACAATCCGCAGAAATAATAATTAAAAGTTCTTCCTCTGCTCGTTTTGTTTCTAATTTATCCGTTGTTCTATATTAATTTTCTCCATCATCAAGACATCACGAGAAAGTTTCTTTTCCTTCATCTTCTTCTTTTGAAATTGCGCCTGTATTCTGCATCAATATTGCAAGTTACCACACTATTAGTTGGTGAAACTTGGTAAACTTTATTTTTATATGGGCCAGTCTAGTAACTTTGGACTTCGGCCCGTCCCGATTCGACCCTTTAGCTGTTAAAATCCACACCCATGCCCCTCCCGGGACTCGAACCCTGGACCTTCGAACCGATGGCCTACCGTCGCAGACCGCTCGGCCGGCATATTATTAGTTGTATTATATATAAATAGATGGATGGACGTAATTTGAATTTAGTTTTTGGCAACTTTGGATGATGATGGGATGGTTAGTGAAATGAAGAAAGTGGGAGAAAACGGGAGAACCTCGAGAAAATCCATGTACACGGTGTTTGTCCACAATAAAGCCCACATGGCATGAGCAGGTATGAACCGACGACCCCTAGCACCACCGATGAGCGCTCTACCAACTGATACACCACGGAACTCTTGTATGTTCCAGCATACTTTGGAATGCTTGGAGCAATTTCAACCAAATTTTGTACACATATTACTTACAATCTGCAAGAAATACTGTGTAAAAATTACAAAAAACGCCCGATATAGGTGATACGTAGTGAAAAATAAATGTCCAAAATGGCGTAAATAGAATTGATTACTTTCTGTGTCGAATAGAAGATTGCGATAATTATAAATACCCGGTTAACGTCGGGTAATCAGCTATTATATTATATGTGTACGGAATAATCTAATAATACTTAAGGCATGTGAAATGCGAATTAAGAATTGGAAGGGTACTTCATGTAAGCAATAAATTTATAATCATCGTTGTTCTTATTATCAGACCCGCCGCCAGTCACAAACTATACGAGGGCGGAAAATTTAGTAAGGCATAGATTATGATATAATAATTCACAGCCATATTCAATCCACTACTGGATGAGGCCTCTCCCGAAGGGAGGAGTTTTGTCTACTGCTCCCACGCTGACCAGACGTGTTGGGAGAGGAGAGCCGAAGCTCTCAACTGTGATCATCACTGTCTTTTATTCACAGCAGCTCCGTTCCAGACCCTATCGCTTTGGAAAAAAATCCCTTGGTAGAGCCGGGAACCGAACCCGGAGCCCTACGATCAGCAGTCAGTGACGGTAGCCACTAGACCATCGGGGCGGCCAAATCACGATATATTATCTCCTATTTACATGCATTAAAAATAATTTATTTAAATTTGGGAGTTAAGAACATGTTAAAGAGGGGACCGGTTCCCCTAGCTTCTTTCTGGCTACGGCCCGGCTTATCATGATCGTCTTTTATTCTTCAAGGATTGGGTGAAATGTACAGATAACCCGTTCCTTTGGGTTCTTTGTATTTGCAATGTTCATTTATCTCACATTTCAGCTGTGAGATACAGGCTAAATTTCCATTTAACTTCTGTTTTATTCTCAATGTACAGTGTCGTAGTTCCTCAAGTTATATTATTATTATTATTATTTGAATACTAGAGGATATTGTTCAGTTTACTTGGTTGTCTTAAGTTAGCTGTAATGTACACAAAACAGCAGGGAATTGTGAGTACAAAGCTACTGTAATATATTTCAAATACTCTGAAGTGATTTTGTTTCTTACAAACCGGACACTTTTTTCTTTTTTTTAAAATAAAGATGTACAATTGATATGTGTGATTTAAATTCTTGTATTTTTTCACACTGATTCAGAACTAGCATTAACATCATTACTAAGTACAGTGAAACCTCTAGTAACGGACACCTCTATACAGCAGACACCTCCCGTAACGGACACTTGTAATCCCCAACCATCGAAATAAGAAGATACATATTAGCAAACCTCTCTACGGCGGACACTGTATTGTCGACAGGGATAGTGTTTATTGTCATTTATAGGCCATGATTTACCTCTGTATAACGGACACTTTTCAAAAGCGATTTAACAAGAATACGCGAATGTTAACACGCCGAGTGTCAATAGAATGGTTGGGAGATGTGGCATTTCCAACGTTCGAAAGTCCGAGAGGCTACTCAGACAGTAAAATTTCAAAGGGGCGGCACAAGACATGCAAGAGCATACGAAAGAAGGAAAGGCATATGAGGTGAAACATTACACGAAAGCAATTACCCGTTTCTTAGTTGTGGAGAATTTCCACTTCTCTCTTTCTCACTCTCTCTCTCTCTCTATATGTATATATAAAAAAAAGCACATGGCGTAACAGGCCTATAGGTCCTGAGCCTGCCACAACGCTATCTGTCCGTGTTTTGGTGAAACTACGTCCACCTGAGTAACGGCTGTGCGGTCAGCACTGCGAGTACCTAACCACGAACAGGCGTATCAGGGGCTTACCAGACCGTCTATTAAAACAAGGATTGCAATTAATTCACGAACTTGAACAACACACAGAAAATGTAGTTGTAAGTGTAGAGTGGAAAAAGTGTAATTACCACGTTGTATCCTGAACATAAAATACAGTTTGGACGGCCGACAAAAATGTAAGTAAAATTTTGGTTATATTAATACAATATTACTTTATGAACCAGTGTACGCTATTTTTGATTACATCTGAAATTGCTCATAAATTATAAATTGACATAAGAAAATATTGAAATCTCTGCAAGGCGAACACCGCGGACAATTTTTGATTCCTCATGGCTGTACGCTTTAAAGGGTTTTCACTGTATATAAATAAATTGTATAATAGATAAATATTTTAACATGATGACACCTTCAAATTTCACGGTACAAAATAAATACCGTAGCCCAGTAGTAGAGCGTTGACATAGCATTCGAGAGGTCGTGGGTTCGATCCCAGCGGACGACCATCCTGACTGATGTTTTACCAGGGTTTTTTGCTCAGACACATCCAGGGATGGCACCTTACACCTAAGCCCTGGCCAACACGTTTCCGAATCCTTTCCCTTCCCCTATCCCAGCCTGAGCCTTAGATGCCTAAAGGGCATAAATAAAATACAAAATCATTGTTAGTGGCCGAAGTTACTCCAATTGACGGTATATTTTCTTGAAGCAGTCTGCAATCATCAAGCGACTGAATTGATGGATATATTTTTAAGTCATTAACGTATAAGAGTTTATGAGATTTACATATGCCGTGCACAAGAGGTCTACACTTCCTGTACAACTACTACTACTTCAGCAGGGTTTCGGCCAGGATTTTCAGTTTGGGGTGGGGTGGAAAGTCAAAATTGGGAGGGTGTAAGTGAAGTTTTGTAAGATTTCTATCGATTTTTCACAGCAAAAATTTTTCAAGTTGGGAGGGTGTTGTCGAGACTTTTGGGGGTAAACTCACACCCCAGAGGGAAGGGGGCCTGGCGGAATCACTGTTCTTAAGACAAATAGAAACCTCTTCTAAACATTTCCTACACAGCAATTTCAAAGATGATTACACTCAGGGACGTACAGCCCCCCCCTCTCCGAAAATAGTATCATTTTAGGGAAAATTATATACATTTTACGAAAATTTCACACACAGACACACCTCGGACCTTCCCCAAAGGTGCTGGACTCCCATCTTCTCGCAAACCAAGTTCTAGATAGGTGCCTATCCAGATTTTTACAGTGTACACTATCCGTTGAGAAGTAAGATGGTACTCAAACATCAGTAGAGAACCTTTCTACTACAACATGTTTGCACTCCAAACTCACAAAAATAAACCAATGAAAACTAAAATTCTAATTTTCCTTCAATTTTATGAAATATTTTAGATACAGGAAAGCAAGTTAGTGGCTCGATTGTCAGAACGACTGTTTGTAGGTGGCGCTAGTTTTATTCAATATTTTTTTAACGCAGTCACGAAACAGAATTTATCAGCTCTACATCCACACGCCACCATAAACAGCATCGCCTACTATCTATAAATAAAGACTGAACTGAATCATAAAGCTTCCGGGTTTATATCTGTTTCCTCTGTTCAGTTTTATTTGGATATCATTGACAGAATGTTTGAAATTACAACTGGACTAGCTAATTGACCCGCCCGTTACTGCGGGGTGAATAAAATCTGTCACCAATCATCTTTGTTAGGGGGGGGGGGGGGGTTACCTAAGATAGACGTTGTTAATGAGTTGACAGTCGTACCAAATTTAACCACTTGGAGGTAGTCAACCCGTCGAACAACATTGTAATGTGGGTTGCAGCGTGCTTTGCTTTAAAATTTGCCATTATTGTTGCCACCGCCATTGGAATTGAATGGACAATTAGATGGTCGATTATCTCTGAAGATAATAATTGTAGAATCAAAGTGATATTATAACTTCCCAGTCCGGTCCAATGTCTGATCACGTGCAAAGAAATCATTCACTTTTTGCTTGATGATAATGCAAACATAGTCACTTTCAATTTTCAACACCCATCTATATTTAAAAAAAAAAATCAATAAAATAAGTAAATAAAAGTTTTATTTTTAAATCGTACCGGTATCTCAAAAGCCAAGATCTTTAGATAACTTTTACAATTTTACATTACTTTATTTATTTATTGTAGAAATTTCCAGATACAGCTGGTTATTTTACACTGAATATATACAACGTTAACAACAATTAAAAGAAAAGGAAGAAATCGGCCCTGGCCTGATTCAAGTTACCTGATAAGATCCAAGGTAACCCATGGAAAAACTCAGTAAGGATGGCCAGTACATGAAATCGAACACGAATCCTCCCGAATACAAGGCTATAACTGTACCGACTGATCTACCTCATCGATCGGTTAAAAATTGACCTTGGCGGAAATCGAACCACAGTCTCTCGGTCAGCGAACCAACCCTTTACCAACGAATACTTGAAAACTATATTCCGATATTCCTCGGAATAAGGTTTTTCGGCATGCTCACACACTAGTTTCGCACGCACATGGTGTGAACGTTGAATGAATAACGTATAATGATTTTTTACGTTATACGTAAAAACGTTATACGTTAAATGATTTTTTTTATACATTCATTGGTATGTGGTAGAGCGGAGCTACAGTTGGCAACAGCGCTTTCGAAACAAGAAAGAAAGAAGATTGAGAGAGACAAAAATATATCATTCAACACTCTTTTCTGCCTCTTTTTCTCTGTCAGAAAATGAAAGTGCTGCTCTCTATACGCTGTAATCCGAAACAAACACAAATTGGAACCGCGGCTTCAAAAGGAAAGTCTTTCTTTATAGTATTCATTGCCTTTACCCCTTCCCTACTGTACCGGATCGGGATAGTTACAATATTTCGACTCTTTTCGAAGAATTTACAATCAAAAGATTAAGTACATCCATAAGCGGTTTTCGTAGTCTAAGAAAACAAATAAAAAAGCCTGCGAGAGTGGGGTAAAGAACAGAATCCCAATCCTCTCAGAAATAAATCTCGTGTTTTAAAGAAAGTCGTGTTATGTAAAATCCAGTAAAATTATTGAACTTTTCTCCTTGCATATTAATAAGTTTGATATAAATATTTGAAGAAATAAAAATGGAGTATATCAGATCACATTTAAGCAAAATATGCAGCATAAGATAAATGCGTCAGTAATGGACACTTTAAGGAGGACACTTTTCAGCGTTATAATTTTTAACTCAAATACAGTTCAAATTTATTCATCAAATGAGAATGTTACACGTTCTTCATGCTTTCTTTTAGTTGTTTCTACACATTACGTTCATCAACATACATTATTTGAGAGTAAATAACGTTTTTTATCTAACATTCTTTTTGTACCAGTGATGGACACGGAAAACCTTGGATGTTCCTGTAATGGGACATACTATATTTAACTCAAAATAATTTAATCAATCATGGCTGATGTTGCGAATATGAGTACTAAACAAGATTGTATGTTTAATCTGTTCTTCGATTATCTGACTGTTTCATGGAATTGCACTGAGTGATCATTCCGAAGGTCCTGGGTTCGAAACCAGTGGCTCGACCATCCTTAATGAGGTTTTAACAGGGTTTCTCAGTCATAGCAGATAAATGCCCTGATGGCACCTTCAACTTAGACCTGTCCCACTCCTTTCCCCGACCCTACCCCAGCCTGAGCCATAGATTCCTTGTGGCCATGAAAATGCAAATTCTAACTTTCCATGAATGGTGTCCAATACTAAAAGAAACCATTTCAGTAATGGGCATCGCAGCGTCCATGTTTGAAAAAAAAAATGAACAAAAAAATTTCCTGACAAACTTATCGTCATGAATAGTAAATGATCATTCTTAAGTTGAAATAAAACAACGAACAGAATTACGATTACGCCCTCGGAGTAGTCGAGAGTTAAGCACGCTCGCTTTCTGTGCGCGTGGTCAAGGGTCCAATTTCCGCTTAGAGCCATTGAATGGAGTGGTTCGGAGCTCCCTTTAACAAAAACTGTAATTCTCGTCCTTTGAAGCTCACAAGCTTGCTTAAGACGTTAATAACATCTCAATCAATCAAGGATTTTGATTTCAACCCAGTAATGAATAGTGAGTCTCCAAAAATTTGATAAAAACTTACTTTGCCGTACCGGTAATGGCTTTGCAAAACACATGTAACTTATAGTGGTTTGGCCATTTATATGCTTGAGACAAAGACATTTCGTAATAAATAATAGTGCAGAACAACAAAAGAATTCGTTATTGTAATTTCAAGAATAAAAATAACGAAAGCTCTTACTTTAATCACTTGCTTAACAGAATGCATGGAAGAGTAGATGCAACCGTTGAACTAACTTCAACATCATGTCAGAAGTACCAGATGAAACCAATGACGAGCGAATAATATTCAGTGGCATCAGAACATACGATATTTAACTTTCCTATGTACGTGAAATGATTCCTGCCCTTAAAGAAATTCTTATTTTAGAAAATTTCTCTCCAAGTGTCCATTACTGGTACCTTTACCCTAAGTGTTTAGAAAATTTATTTGAAAAGCTTTAGTGTAAAACAAACCGTTCAAAATTCATCTTCAGAAAAAAAGTAATAGTCCATAGTATTTTTTTGTACACATTATCCGTGAGTATGAAACTACCTGAATTAAGGAAACATATTTTTTTTAAAAAAAAGAATAAAAATAGGTATTTGGATAGGATATGAATGACTAGGTATGCATGATTTTAATGTTATATGTCTATGGAATGAATATATCGATATAATTGTAGACAAAACAATTTATTTTGTTGAATCGTTCGTCTCATGTCTTTATACAGATGCATATTTAAAATCATTCTTCGTTGTACTTATTTGGAAAGTAGAGGATTATTGGCAGCTGCATAATGCTGCAAGAATATCTACAATGATAAACAGGGATTCCGCCCCCGGCCCCCCCCCCCACCTCAAATTCTCGAGCACACTCTCTTAACTTTAAAAATGTTACGGGTAAAAAAATCTATAGAACTCTTGCAAAACTACATTACACCGCCCAATTTCGGCTTGCCCCCCCCCCACAAACTGAAAATCCTGGCAAAATCCCTGTTGATAAGAATGATCGGTAATTTTGTATGTCTATGAATAGTAGAAGCATCAATTGGTCTCTTACTAAAGATGTGTTCGATTCTACAATGTATAAGGATGGTATACTCTCAAGTTAATACATGTAGGAACTATTTCTTTGATATAAAACAAAGCCACAATATATATACAATGTATTGACGGTTAATTAGTAAAATTAAATTGATGTTATAAATATTAATTACGACTTATTTATGATAATTATACCTCTCTGAACCATAAGAAAAATGTACTTTCCTTTAAAGAAAATAATAAACAGATAAGCGTGAAACTGAAACAAAACATCCAAACGGCTTTATTTCAATAAAGGGTGTACGTGGGTGGCCTTTCGATTTTCTTTTCACCTTTCACTTTTAAGATTATTATTATTAATTCATCTAAAGAGTAAGTACAGCAGCTACGTTTACTCTAAACTGGAATCAAGCCTAATTATTCCCTATGAGGAAAATTCGGTGGGCCTCCGGTGGCCCGCCATCATGGTTGATGGGCCACCGGCGGCACGAAGAGTTTTTCTCATGGGGTTATTATTATTATTACTTTTCTCGCAATGTTCCCTTGTCTGGCGCTCTGAGGTGCACTCAGCCTCCTTCCTTTCAAACTGAGATCCAGAGTGTCCTTGGTACTCCTGAGCACCACCTTTGGGAAGGTAAAGGCGGTCGAACGTGGGACTGACCACCCCACCTCAATTCGTACCGTAGGTCGAGAATATGTGAAGCGCTACCTCCACATCCCCCATGCGCCGTTCACGGCGCGTGCCTAACGCACAGGGGATAGCTTTACCTTTTTTACCTTTATTATTATTGGTTTTCTATCTTATTAATTAGGCCAGTCTACACGGTGTATGTTAGTTTGGCTGTGATTAACTCTATAATGGATTTGTTCTTCACAACAAAGTACCTTCTTCCATCAGGATTCCGTGGACGCGCATCTTCACTGGAGGTTTAATCCACAAAAATTTATAAAGTTTATGGTGTTGATCTTACCTTCGTGAATACTTTAATACAACACACGGTTTATAGAAAAATATTTATTTTTCAGAATATTACGCCCCACTAGTTGGAGCTTCAACTGTGCTTTTTGCTTAGGAAGCTCCAGCGAGTGGAGTGAAATATTCGGAAATATAAATATGTTTCTATCAGGAAGGTTTAATCCTTAATTTACTACACCTAGTCCCACCAGCTGAATGCTCTACTTAATAACCTGAAGTAAGCCTTACCCTATTTTTTTTTTAAGTCCAAAGATTAGGTAAAAAAAAAGAATTATTTAATTTATGTTTGAGATCTTGTAAAAAGAACTTCATAAGTTTATTTTAGGGCCTTGGGTATGTTAAAGAGTTAATTTAATTTTCCTTATTATTTCCCTATTTTAGTAATACCTAGTTCCAGTAATTCTGCTAGACCTCCCCCCTCCAAATTTTCGAGAGCATTTTTTAAAGTTTTTAGGGTCAAAATCCATAGAAAACTCCACTTACACCCTCCTAATTTTGACCTTACACCTTCCCTCAAACTGAAAATCCTAGCGGAATCCCTGCCTAGTTTCTACCTTTATATTTAAATGCAGTATTCGATTTGGGAGCCACCTATATTAATTAGTTGTTAGGGTAGATGATATTCGAAATAAACAACTGGGGATAAGACCCTCAAGCGCGAGGGAAAATCTCCGGCATTTGCCCAGGTAACCTTCTTTTGTTGAAAAAAAAGAAAACTAGTTTTCTTTCAATGTCGAAAAACTGAATAGTGACAAATATTACTATTTCATTGTGTCCCACGGTACGGTAAGAAAAAGGATCTCCACATATCATGTATGTTTAATAGTAACGTATGTTCCTTGCTCATCAAAACGATTTATTGAATGGTACTTTACTATTGTGCCCTATTTTTTAAACATATTTTCGAGATTTTTAGTTTTAATTTAAAGGTTTTAGTACCTAAGCTTTTCCAGCTCTTGTAGTTATTGCCATTGCCGCTGGGAGCGGTGTCGTAGAAGGATAATTTAATATTCACAACTAGCGGGGTCTTTTTGTTTGTTTGTTTGTTTCAGGTTCATTAGTAACCATTGCGCTAGGTTAAAGGATTTTAGTTAGTTCGATTAAATTACACTAGTACATGCTATTTTCACCGTGCTTACCCTATACTGGATTTGTTCCTTTTTTCAGACATAGGCCTACTACGAAAAAATAAGGCAAACAAATTGCCGTGTACGTTTTTTTTTTTGCAACTATATGGTGCCCTTACAACTTAAATTTATATCAATTGTTTTTTTAATATCTCTGTTCTGACGTCATCAACAAGGCAAAGAACCTTGCGAAATAATTTGCCATGCGCAATTCACACATACTCACCTGATGTTCCAAGAGAGCGAGCTTCTTACGACTGTTTCATCGGCACCAGGAAAATTGCAACACTTCATTTAAAAAGCACTTCGAAACACACTTTGTATCTTTTCTTTTTAAATTGTTTAATACTTTTCCGAATGATAAAATAAAAATCAAATTTGATTGAAGTGTTATTTAAAAACAAATCACCTGTACACTGTTTTCACGCACAAACACATTCAATAAACACACACACACACACACCTAATGACATTTAGAAGAAGAGAAAAACAGAATGGGTGATTCACACGCACACAACTACCAACTGGAGCACCTGTTTGTACACTTCGCGAGCCAGGTCGCCGCTTTTCTCTTTGCGTTGCCAGAATTGTCTTTTTTTTTCATTTCCCCTCTATACCGCCTTCACAATACCTCGCTGCCAAACGCAGTGTTGCAAACTATTGCTATGAGAAATATTGTTTTTAAAAAATAATTTTGTTTTGCCTGATCCTTTCTCAGTTATTACGACGAGATGATTAAAAAGAAGCGTAACCTCAGCATCGTCAAGTGGAAGGAGAATTTTACATTTGTATGGTCTTTAGGCATCTAAGGTTCAGGCCAGGATAGGGGAGAGGAAAGGATGCGGGAAGATGTCGACCAAGGATTAAGTTGAAGGTGCCAAGCCGGCATTTACCTGGGCGCCTAAGGAAAAACCATGGAAAACCCTCAGTCAGGATGGTCACCCGCTGGGATTGAACCCACGACCTCCTGAATGCTACGTCAAAGTTCTACCACGGAGCTAGGGTAATCATAACTCAGATATTCAAGTCTCTTTCTTTTTCAAAATTCTGTAAGATAGCTTAGTTGAGGTTAGTTAAGATTAGTTGCGATTACGTAAGATAACATTTGTTCAACAGTGCTCACTCTAAATTGGATTTGTTCCGTGCATTTTGCTGCTTGTACCATTGACATTGAACGAATTTGGGTACTGCTTGGAATTGTTTGCCTTTTTCGTGTAAGATAATACAGAACAATACTAGAAGCATATTCTTGGAATATCCCAGAATTTCCATCCTACAATCGATACTTCCAGAAGCTTATGCTAGAGAAATATACTTATTCGACCTCAAATATTCCAGGACATGATGCGCAGATTGGCAAACTAAATATCAGTTTTTCAGAAACAACTTTATAACATGAACAAAACAAAACTATTCTGCCAAAATATAATTCTAACATAATACTTCCAAGCATCAAAGAATGAATGTTCTTTTGGGATATCCTTAGAATACTCTATGGATATTCCGAAAATTCCATCCAAGAATATCCTATTCATATACTTAGAAGCATATAAGAGGAATATCCTTATTCTGGTATCAGGGTTTCTGCCAGAATTTTCGGTTTGTGGAGGTTACAAGCCAATATTGGGTTAGTAAGTAAAGATTTGCGGGGTTTCTATTCATTTTTAACCGTAAAATATTTATATGTTTTGAATGTTTGGTTCGGGAATTTTTGGGGTGATACTTGTCTGGGATATTCTACAAATATTGGAGGGTCTAAATGGGGAATTACTGGAATATATTGTGCTGTGTAGAAACCGTTCTTCAAAATTAAGATAAAGAAATGATTTCATGACACTTTTAGAAGTAACAAACAACGATTTTGTCTAATTTTCAGAAGAGCTGAATATTGCATCTCTTCATAGGACGTTCAACAACATATTATCCCTTTGATGATTTTTTTTTCTTTTTTTAGATTACATTGAAGGGTAGAAACGGTACCTATGATTTCTCGGCAAGCACTCTTCCGAGGAAAGGCAGCGACCATGGTCTTATCAAGACACCAACCCGGTACTATATTCGCCTGGTGAAATTGCTGATAAAAACTTTAGAAACTCTCAGTTAGAAATGGCCAGTAGCAGAAACCGTATTCCACTACCCTCTTAGTAAGAACCAACAGCGACAGGTCCTTCACGATTTGTCAAATCCTCTTAATTCATCGCAATCTTCCCCTTTTCCTTCTGCATTAGCCTATGGCTACTTATCATTCCTCTTCCTCCTTGTCCTACAATAATAACATCAATGGGATTCTTTTGTACACCATCGAGTTCGATTCCCGATGATGGTTTAGAATTTTTGGTGTTGTCCCGATTCGGCATCATGATACTTACTGAGAAGCTATTTCAATCAAGAAATAGCGGACTCCGAACTCGAAACCAGATAAAGTTGCAATGAGTAGTTCATTGCTCTGACCTATCCATTCTCTATCCTTTCAACCATCCTAACATTCTGAAAAAAAAAATGGGAGCCATCGAAATGTGGATTACGAGTAGAATGCAATGTGGACGTACTGAAGAGAGTGACAGAAAACCAATGATCATAATGAAGAGGGGAAAATGGTTAGGACATAGGTTATGTAGGAATTGTACATTTTGAAAGATTAACTTTAAGGTATGCTTGAAGGGAAAGCAGGAAGAGGAAGCAGGTGGATGAAAAAAAACTCTTATTTAGAAAGAAAATCATTTTTAAAGACTGAATAAATATGGCAAATTTTGAAGTTTGTCACAGAAAATATATACTCTACAACTGAAATTATAAATGGGTTAGCAACTCTGTTTCTCACGTAAACACTACAAAAGTTTTCTGCGCAAGCGCATTACGCCCTGGCTTTACCTGGCACGAAAAGAGGAGGAGGGAAGGCAGCAGAAAAAAATCCGAAGGCGAGAAGTCAGTCAGTGAGTGCGAAGCAACGTTGCCACATTTGGCCCTTTAAAATAAAAAAAAAAGTTTCCTCAGGAAATAATATTTTTCTCCACCAAAAAAAGAGGAAAAAAATATGAGAGGAAGAAGGAAACAGAAGCTTGGAGAAATCTTCTATGCAGTCACTCACTGAATGAATAAACTTTTTTTTTCTTTTAATACTTCGACGATCAGAGGAATAGAAAGTTTCCGCAAATAGTTTTTTTTTTTCGAGATGATTTTTTCCTTCTATCTAAGCTGACGGATGACAGGAGTTCGTGGCTTTTCTGTACTGTTTAAATTTCAGATTTTTTAAAAAAAGTTAGTCTATTATGATTGTCAAGTGAAGTCTATTGTTAGTCTAAGTGATTGTTAGTCTATTATGATTGCCAAAATTTAATTTCGTGGCGGTAGGAGAAACGGCATGACAATCAAAGTTACACTGTTGTCTTATCAGACAAACTCAGTGTTAAATCTATCTAATCTCTGTGTTCATCTTAGGTAGTTATATTTGGATAAAAATGAAGTGAGGTCATTAAAGTAATATTTTTTTAAAATTATAATTGGTTTCTTCAGAAGGATTTTGTTTAAAAAATAAATAGGGGAAGAGAGAGCATCGGTCGTGGGCAGTTTCCCATAAATATGATTAAAACAAGATCTATGTCATAAAAAAAAAATGTATCTTGTTTTCGAACACCTTTAACTTGATATCCCAGTAGCACACATACGTGTTTTGAACGTTGATTTTAGGTTCATTTCGTTGATTAACCGTTATCGGTTGAAAAAAAATACGTTTACTTTTCAATCATATTTCAACAAAGACGTCATTGCATTAATAAGACGTTAATACAACGTGTATTCAATATGCTATTTTTCAATTTTGTTTAATTCATTTCTTACTATTGTGACGTCAAAAAATATATAATTAAAAACGATTTGAATGACACAAATTAATTTTGGTGTTCTCATGTGCAAGTTGAAAACAGATTGAATTTTAAACCATATTTCAACAAAGTTAGAATTTCGTTGATACGACGTTAATGTGACGTACTTTTTTTAACTATCATTCATGCTATATGTCGTAGATTTCGTTTCACACTTGTATTTCCAAGTTAATTGCTTAAACATTATAATTAAAATCAAATACAATAAAAATAACTATATTTTTCAGGTTTTTATGCATGTTGAAAACAAGTTGAATTTTAAACAATATTTCAACGAATATTTATTTTCAACGATACAGCAAAAGAGTAGTGGACTATCCAAGTGGATTCTTGGATAAGTGGTCAACGCGTCGAGCTACCAACGAGAAGTGCAGAACGTTCCTGTGTTCGAACTCCACAGCAGGCGCTCGGATTATTTACTGTTGGTAAATTAACACCGTATATCGTGATAAAAGCAACGGATAAAATGAAACTAAATGTGTGCATACCAATAGACAGCATTCATGCTCTGTTTTGACCAACTAAACCCGTTTCTTCATCGTTTGTTCTCAACCATTATTCAACGTGGAGCAAACCCTTGAACAGGCGGACATTTCGGTACATTTACAACGTTACCACGTTTCGGTACTAACGTTTAATCCACATATTTTCAACGTTTGTGTGCTACTGGGGTATTTCCGTTCTTCCAGCTATCGAAAGTGACATTATATAGACCACCGAAAAAAAAAAGATCTGGCTCCCCTGGTTAGCCTAGAAGATGCCGGAAATTTTATCTGAGAATGAAGAAGAGGGTCTTTAAATTTAGGGTAAAAGGATTTGTCTTAAAATTGTTAAAAAAGATTATTTTTTTTCTAGCTTTTCAAATGTTCTGTTTTAACTTTATATTATACACAAAACGATTAGTCTTATCTATTAAGTATACTATTGTGTCCGACTTTAGATATATAGAATACACGAACGTGTCAACTGTCGGCCAGGATGATTAGATAAGACATGCTTCTTATCTAATTTTGATGTTATGTTAAATTTGTCTCTATTGTTACTAATAGTGTCAAATGTCGGTGAGTGGTAACGCTCGCTGTCTTGCAATCAAAGGGGCCCGGGTTCGATTCGCACGTTAAACTGTAGGTCCCGTCCTTAAGACGTCATTTTTATGCGATGGAAGGCAATAACAAACCACCATCGGTTCACATTCGCGTCAGGATCTATCATCATCGCCATTGTTTCTAAAAATATAACAAGTCTCTTGAACAGCACATTATGGACATTATTTTAAATAGATAGAATTATTAGCCTTTTTTTACACAAAGGTAACCAGTTTATATCTAATAGGCCTAAATAAAAATTATCAAGTATTTCTGAATGTAAGAGTACTTACTTTTATCGATATTTCTCTTCTGTTTGGCACGTGGCCGACAACTGGTAGCTACATGGCTGACTACTGGTACTGAGTGGACGGTAACTGGTGAAAATTGTCTATTTTCCTAAAACCAATCTTAACACGAAGTATGTGCAAACTTTTGAGTTAGAAATCTGGTAAGAAAATAAGGGAACGAGTTCCCTAATTGGCCGACCACTGGTACCTTCACGCTATTGTATGTAGATACGAAGCGACTTGGTTTACACTGCCATCTATTAATCATATGGCGTATTATCTTCCTTGTAAATGACGAAAGTAAATAACATCCAGATCCACTTATTACAGCGAAACTAACATAGGAATACCAGCAAAGAGCACACAGGTTTTAAAGTTTAAATGCGCTGTTCTGAAAGATTTTTTTTAAAGAACAAGTGACAGCATGTTCTCTTCGTGGCACATTCATAAATATTTAATAATGTTCTGGAAACTTATGCCATGTTTTATTTTGTTCTATTCGATAACGAACTGTAATATTACTACACGCTTTTGATTAACTTACTCTGTAATCATGTTTCATCTCTGGTACACATCTTGGAACGTTAATTTAACTCATTTCCCGACGTCATACAACGATGAAATTTTGCAGAGCGACCTAAATCGGGTGACAATACAACATTTCATTGTTACTTTCATATATTTCTATATATGTATATATTTTAAAAACATATGTTAATATTTTATTATAGACTTCTTTATCCTAAAATAAATACTAGCCTGCACCGCGGCTGGGTGTCTGGTTGCAGAACACTTTAGGATTTGGGCCACAAAATATTAGCTGGAGAAAAAGTATGAACAACGAAATAATCGGAAAAGAATAATAAATAAAATTAATTAAAAAAGGATTTAAAAAAAAATAAATTAAAAAAGGATTTTAAAAAAGAAATTAAAAAAAAATGATTTTAAAAAACACGCTCTTTGAAGCAAAGAAAAACGGACTAAAAAGGAAAAAAGAAAAAATGAATCGGAAAATAAAAGCGTGGGTGCTCTTAGATATTATGAGTTTATGATAAGGTAAGCAAGAGCACCCACAGTTTTATTTTCCGATTCATTTTTTTTTTAACTTTTTAGTCCGTTTTTCTTTGCTTAAAAAATTGTTTTTTTTTTATCCTTTCTTAATATTTTTTTCGTCTTAAAAATACGTCGGGAATTGGACAACTGTGCACATAACCTACAGCATCTGCAACACGCACATCCACACGGAGTGCTGGGTTGCTTACCTCCAGGCGTTTACAAAACAGAAATACAGTACTGTTCAATCGTCATAAATTCGGAACAACCTTCTTGCTGGCACTCGCTGTCTTATAAAGCTAAGGAATACAGGGATCTCATAGATACCGCACATCTTTCTAAGCGATATACTTCTACGCATATAGGTCACTGGTATATTAAATACTAAAGTAAAAAAAAAGAAGAAAAACAAGCTCTTAAGGGCATGAAATGAGGATAAACAAAATGAATAGTGAGTGGAATAACATCGAACATAAAAATAGAAGAAGAAAAAGACGTGAACCAAGGAATACTTAGAATAGCCAACCTAAAGAAGTTCCGTGTTTTAAATAAAGATAGCAGCACAGTCGAATCTCTTCTACCGCCATCTGACATCTAACTTACATACTACTACCATATATTAGCTTGCTTGCTTGCCTAAATAATTTAGCAAGATTCGTATCCGAACGTTTACGAAAGCGATCGAAGTTTGCCGAGGGGATGGTGGAAATATCTACAACTATGAAAAAGGTAACTGCCTTGTTTTGTACTGAATGTGGTCGTATTGATGCGAAAGGGAGAAAGATCTCACTTTGTATAGCATCAGTAACAAATACAGAATCTTCAAATATTATCTTAATTACTTTAATAAAGTGAAGAATTTATGGAAAGCTAAGTGTCCGTTTAATACAGTATGTCGGAGTTTCACTACTTTCTGCACTCTCACTTCCGATACCCTACCAATGTGTACATTGTCACTGCACTTTATCTGACGTCACAGGACTTTCTCACCATATGCACTACAGTGTGTGATCATCGGATCAGCCGTAATAGTATATAATGAACATTATTTGTGATTGTTAATTTATATTTATTTTACAGTTCTGGAACGACGCAGTGCTTCCATCTGTTGATAAGCAATTCCCAGTTTACTTATAAACCTCCTTGTTCATAGATGTCACTACCATACGCCGAGATATGATAATCGCCAATAACTATTGACGTTAGGTGGACTGAGTTAAGTTTAATATTCACTCCTTGGTGTATGAAGTAAACGGTGTATCGCTCATCTCTGACTTGTAGTTCCTGAGATCTAAAGAGGATAACAGACGGAGAAAGCTAAGCGATTTAAAAGGACCTGTTACCTTTAGAGTCAAAGTGATAGCTATAACCACCCTTTCAGACCACGATGAATCCAACGGTGTATCGCTCATCTTTGTCTGACCTGTAGTTCCTGAGATTTAGCGGGCGGGGACAGACAGGATTAAATGTGTAGATTCCCGGTATATATATACAGATGCGCTGAATAGATGAATAACATCTAGATATGGCTGTGGAGAAAAATCGTACAGAATATCAGACTGATAAGAATCAAGAATTATTGTTAAGAATAGGAGACGAAATAATGTAACAGGAGTAATAAGAAAGCAGAGTTAGTTAGGACAAATATTATGAAGAAATGTTGTCCAAAGAGAATAATTCATAGAATAAATAAAAGAGAGGAAAAGGAACCTATTAAAAACGGAAGAAGCCGTAGATGAAGGAAGTTAAATATGTTATAAAACAAATACTAAAGAAGAAGAAGAAATAAGTGACGATGTGAAAAAAATAAAGCAAGAATGAAACTAACAAAGAAAGAGTTAGACATATTCTATTCCCCTGCCTATATCACGATGCAAGGGCGCCGATTTCTCTGTAAGTTTGGGGGGGCCCCATTCAGATATATATATATTTTTTTTGTTTCCAGGTGAGGATATAAGAAGGCACATACGATACAAATCCCATTCACATTTTGCCAAATATTGTATACTCGTAAAAAAAAACCACATATAATAGTATACATATAGTCATTATGAAGGCTTCCCCAGGCCCAGCTATTACAGAATTTAACAATGTTTGTATAACGTTAAAAAAATCACTAAAGCATATTATGTCCTAACTAATAAGAACAAAGTTTCTGCTATTACTAGAAAATAAACTTAGGAAATAACATAAACTAATGTTAGTATATGCAGTTGAGTTATTCAGCTTTCTCAAATGTTGTTCTCTTTCTGTCCAGCTCACCCTTCCGCCGCGCTACTGCTTTATTTGACATATATATATATATATATATATATATATATATATATATGTGTGTGTGTGTGTGTGTGTGTGTGTGTTTATATTTATGATAATTTGGATACGTTAGATAGAATGCTATAGAAATAACTACTACTCGATACACCTGTAAGGTACCAGGTAAGGTACCAGGTAAGAGTGATAACTACGTAAATTCATGGCAAAAAATGTATTTGGACAACCCCATACTACTCTCGAAAGTCGAAATAAATGTTCTAGGAATTATTTTGTGTACAAGAGCATTCTGTGTGGTGCATTAAAGCAATCCACACCGTGTCAGGCATAAAGAAGCAGCATGGGGAACAAACTGAGTTGAACTACTCACTTTAATTTTAAATTACGTGCGGAAGGTAAAAGGTACTGAGACATAGCCAAGCTTGTTGGAAAGCCGTGCTCTACCGTTGGATACATCATAAAGAAACATAAAACAGATTAATTATTGGGGATTCGTTCTGGTCAACTAAGGAAACTAACTGTCCGGAATGAAACCTACATTCTTCATTCTGTGAACAAAACTCAAAGAATTAGTGATAAAGATTTGGCTACTTTACCTGTCTAGGATATGCAATTTAATGTTACAGATCTGAACAAAAAAATTGGAATTCAGATGAATAGCCAGAAACAAAACACACATATCAGAAGAAAGCAGGAAGAAGAAATTCTAATTTTCCAATAAATATCAATATGAGTGTCTGAAATTTTGGAAATAGTTTATTGTTTTCCTAGGATGAGACTAAGATAAACTTGTAGTGATGGATATCAGGACGTGTGGCGAAAGAAGAATGGAGCTTTCAGAAAGCAGAACATTGTTTTAACTGATAAAAATGTTGGAGGGTCTGTTAAGATTTGGGGTTGTGTAATTACTAATAGAGTGACCAGTATTCATACCCTGGATACACATCTTCTAAATCACAATTGTTTCAAAGAATTTTGGGTTGTTCATTGAATTACTAATATTAACTTACATATTCTAGGCGAGTGAAGTAGCCAAATCTTTAGCACTAATTATTTGAGTATTGTTCACAGAATGAAGAATGTAAGTTTCATTCCGGGCAGGTAGTTTTCTTGGTTGGCCAGAACTGATTCTATTCCGCAATAATTGCTCTGTTTACATTACTTTATGATGTATCCAACGGTAAAGCATGACTTTCCAACAAGCTTGGTTTACCTGACACCGTGTGGATTGCTTCAATACACTACGTAGACTGCTCTTGTACACAAAAGGATACCTAGAACATTTATTTCGAGATTAGTATTGGGTTGTCCAAATACTGCTTTTTTTTTGCGATGAATGTACGTAGTCGTCACTCTTTCGTTGCCTGTTACCTTCCAGGTGTATCGAGTGGTAGTTATTTCTTAAGTATTCTATCTAAGGTATCCAAATTATCATAAAAGGGGCAAGAGATTTCGAAATGGTCCATGTTTTACGCGTGATAGTCTGATTTCCTCTTTATCGAACTTGTCAAAATACTTTTCTTTTTCCTGCTATATAGTTTCCCTATCTATAAGTTGTATTAGAAACTCAATATTACGGTATTAACGGCAAACAATAATTGCACCCAAACAGCAGTTTGAAGAATATGTTTCCAAGTGCAAGTCTACTCCTACTTTTGTGTGAGCTCTTCTTGTCGCTTATTTTTGTTGTATATATTTCTTTTTCTTAAATTATGTTTATATATAACAAAATCACGATGAATGATTCTTAACCCTCGGAACACCAAGATAATTTCATCTCACGGAACGTCAAGATCAGTCATTTTCGAAGCATGTATATTTCTTGTATTAAATAAAGTACTTGTTCAACATCGAGGTATTTTAGAGTATGGGTGTATTCATTGTATAGTATTTATTGCATTGTATTGTACTTATTTATTGTATTTTATTTGTCAAGTAGATACAACAAAATAATGAAACATACAGAAAAAAACAATACTTCATATTAACCTTGCAACGATTTTCATGGCTGCACAAAAATAAAGGTGCCATGAGTCTCTTACTTATTTACACATATAAAGTACAACATATAAAACTATCAGAATCAAACTACCTTCCTCTTTCACTCACATATAAAGCACACCGTATCTGTTGTATTCTGATTCTTGCAAATGAAGCGATTACATTGCTGAGAGGATGCGGAGTACACAGAATTTCACTCTTCCATTTAATGCCTAATGAACAAAAATAATATTTTGGCTGTATGGGTAATTTTTAACCTGATCTTCCCGATCTTGGCGTTCAGAGGGATAAACGACAGAAAATACATTTTCATTTTTTCTTTCATTCTTTCTTTTCTTTTTTTACTAAATGGTCTTGATCGATGTTATGCACGAAACTCCAGAAACAATACAAACAATACACGAATTAACTCCTTTAGCCAGTCGAGGGGGTATTATACGTGATGTAATTTATATAAGTACTGTAGCACACAAGTTTCAGGGAGGAATTTATCAATGAAATAGATTTGCCAAAGGGAGATAAACTTAGTAGAAGGGGAAAACGAATGACCATGTACTGTAGAAATAGGAGAACTGACTTCACCTTATCATTTGGGCCCCCACATTAGGGGGGACCCACTTCATCTTTGGGGGGGCCAGGGCCCCCAAAGCCCCCCGGGATCGGCGCCCTTGTCACGATGCCCTGTATAAAGTAGAAGCGTGACGTCTATGAAGAAACGTCTAAAATTAAACTTACTTCCAAAGACATTCAATTACAGATGGAACTAATGAAGACGATGATAATGGTGGTACTGTTGAAGTTGCTACCAGAGGTCGTAACTACAAAGGTAGCTACCATAACTAACATAGAACCATTAGTCTGTATTCTTAATTAGTTACGCATTTCTTTTATGGCTTGCTACTAGATGTCTCTCAGCTCAATAGCTCATTTTCTTAAAACAGCCTGATAAATTCAAGCTTATGACTGGTTCGTATTGCCATATTTAAATTAAGAGGTCATGTTGAACCAATCAGAACTTCAGTTTACCAGGAACTTTAAGAAAATAAGCTATTGAGTTCAGAGACATCTAGCGACGAGATAAGAAACTTTCTCAAAGCCAGAAAGAAACGAGTAGTGATTTATGAATACAGGTCACTTCTCTACATGGTTTTCTGTTCTGTCGTATCCATTTGCTATCCTTTATCATTTCCGTTTAAAAAGCGTGCCTTGGAAATACAGGTATAACGGTAACAATTTCTTAGCTAAGCTTTTTTTTTCTCTCTTACCCCGGAAGCCACTTTCAAAAGAACAACAGTTGATTGTTTTGGAATGCCTCCTTTGTATGAATAGACGTGTTTAAAAAAAAAATTGAATGTAACAGAGTACAAGTATATTGGAAGAAAGAGAAATTTGTGTGAGGTGTTTGAATTTTACACCACCATGTTTTGGGACTTTAACGTCCACTGTTTAACAACTGTTGCCAGGTATGGAACTAAACATATATTCGAATATTACTGAAAATTGTAAACATGTTGATCAACTTGTGCGTGGATATTTCTAGATTTTTTTTTATGCAGGCAAGTATCTAGAAGTTGTTTACGGAGGTGGGTCCAGCACCTTTTTCGGGGGGGGAGGGGGGGGGGGGGGCGAGATTTATCTGGGTGAGAAACTTACGTCAAATGCATATGTAAATCTGAATTTCAGGGGGGCGGGGCGGATCCCCTTAAATACGTTCCTGATTTCATATACACGGACTGTTGAATAATGTAAGAAATATATATTTGTGACTAAAAATATTAAAAGTTTTTTTACAGTGGTGTTTTTTTATTGTTTTCATAACTTGATTGATATAAGGTAAAGCCAGGAGAGATTGTGCCAGGGATTCCGCCAGGATTTGCAGTATGGGGGGCTGTAAAGTCAAAATTGAGAGGGTGTAAAATAAGTGCAGTTTTGCACAATTTCAATCGGTTTTTGACCGCAAAAAAAATTAAAGTTGGGGGTGTTGTCGAGAGCTTGGAGGTTGACATCCTCCACAGGGGGGTCTGGCGGAATCACTGGATTGCACATATTCTGGAAATACGGGAAGGACTGGGACTAACGTGTTGCGAGTAAGGGACAAGTGATGCATTACTGACAGACTCGTCAGTTGAATTCTTGTGTTGATAACATGTGGTCAACTTATCATTACTTTTTTTTACATCTACGACAGAAGGTAAATCCTTAAAAAAATTTCATAAACGTTGTGTATGTTTTCAAACAGAAAATGTTATCCTGTTAAATAACTATAAATAAAGGAGTATCTGAGCTAGTTGTCTGTGAGAATGAGTGTTGTACGGAGTTTGAGGTCATTCTGAAAATTTGCACCCAAGCTATGGGATGCGCAATCTCTCCTCCCTAATTAAGATCATTCATTGGCTTTAGAAGAAATTGCGCAGCATATTCATTTAATACAATGAGAGCAGAGATTGCGCAAATTATTTTTCTCTGTCCAGCTACGATTGTATTCGTATAAACACTGCCGAGAGTAAGAAATGTAGCATTTAATAGGAATATTCAGGCTGCTTTCTGTTCGTGGTTAGGTACGAACAAGTGCTGACCACACAGCCGTTACTCAGGTGGACGTAGTTCCATCAAACACGGACAGATGGCGTTGGGGCAGAATCAGGGTCTATAGGCCTGTTACGCCAGTGTGTTTTTTTTTTAATTCAGGCTGCTTTAGTTAATAACTGTTTATAATGTTTTGGATCACAACAAAATAGTTTTAACTTGGTTCGTACTATCGAATGTTATCTTATGCGCATGCGCAGTCTCTCCTACCCATGTGCGCAATCTTACCTACCCTAGTAGGTGAGATTGCGCAAATTAAGGTCTTTGAAAAATCATTATCATTTATCATACAATAATTTATATCAAATATTAATAGAATATAATTGTGTATAAGGTACTAAAGAATATATTGTGTAATTATTTTTTTAGGACTTTGTATACAGATTAGAATGTTAGTGGTTTCTTTGTCTTGAATTTAGCGCAGTCTCTCCTGGCTTTATCTTAGGTATTGTGACAAAGGTGACGGTCTAACAAGTTAAATAATGTTATGGTTAGCGTTTGCATGAAGCAAACCGAAGCTTTGTGTAGATTTCCGCCATCTTAATTCAATTCTGGCTTGTTTAAAAAAAAAAAATATTATGTAAAAACATTCCATGGTAGTCCGTTCGATATATTATTTGTGTAATTATGAATTACCGGGAAAAAGAGGCGCGATGCCATTAACATTTAGATCAGAAAATGTCGGGGTAGACCCGACACAGACTTATCTAAGCTGACGTCTCTTTTATGTTCATGTTCACTGATTCTCTTCTCACTTCCTATTATTGGAGAAATAGAGAGCACATCAACAATCAAACAAGAATTGCAACTCTGTTACAAAGTTGTTGTGGTTTTTTTTTTAACTCGAATTACGTAACATAATTTTTTCTCTTCAGGACTCTTTAACCATTTCCTTTACGTGTAGTCAAGGCTGTTTTGCTTGTTTTCTGTTTTTCTGTTATGACTTGCTACTTTTTTTTTTATTTTCGTTATGGTCTATGGATAGATAGAGAGAAATACTTGTATTTATACATTTGCAGAATTCCCTCAAATTGCCCGAGGCGGGTATAGAAAATTAATGAAGACTACATATGTTATTAGTACTACTTGCGCTTCCAGTATCACTACTCATCCTTCCATTACTATTACTACTGTTTCTACAATAAACCTCTCAGAGTAAATAGCCTCTATTTTATTGAGAGGTTTGGTTCGAATTGGTTCAATTCGCCTACGGCGTTTTGCGCGCAGTTGACTTTCAATTAATATGAGATTCATATAGGCTAAGTTGTTAAAGGGTGGTCCCCTTTTATGATCGGTTCGTTATAGGTTTGATTTCAATCTGTGAGATTTGAATTTACGTGGGTATCTCGTTCTCAGATTACATACACCGTGGTTCTCCTGATGTAATAATATTCATACATATTTACATTTGTCTTACTTATAAATAATCAACTTGTTTGCTTTGTGACACGCTTTTCTTTCATTTCAATTACAAACAAAACGGAAATTCAGCTGTATTAGACAATTTATTGTATAAAAACGCAACAGAAACGTAAGTGCATACTTTAATTACTTTACGCATAATACTTAAATTGAAACTTTTACATATTTAAACACACTCTACAGAGTCTACTGTCAGTGTCGGATTTAGGTTTGATGGGGGCCCTAAGCTATTGAAGATAATGGGGCCCTTTACGTGTCTAGCTTTGTTTTCCATCAACAGTGTCGCCGTCTTTTGGGGTTTGAATATATGTTATATGGCTATTTATGGTCGCAATTTTTACTGCGACATGAAAAGATTTCGGTACACGATCCATTATAGGCTCTACAGATCACTCTGAAAACCAGTGGCAAGGCTAGCAATTGTGAATGTTATGAAAATACTACTGAACACTGCTTCTAATACTTACTTTCAGCAAAATATCTATAATTTCGTGATATAAGAAGTAAAAGTATCGCCAGTTAGGGCTTTAGTTCCTTCATTTATTATACTTTGTCCTTGTTCTATGAGTACTGATCTTTCGTTCTCTACTTTGTAGTTTCGTGTCGTCTTCTTTATGCGCCCACTGTTGCCAGCCTCGATTTCTTCTCGAATTCCAAATAATACGCGAAAGGGTACCACTAGAGTGCTATCGGCATACAAGTCCAAGGTACCGTGTAACACATACTGTGAACTCTTATTAAAGTAGCTGAATGTAATAGATGGGAAACAGGGGTCCCATTACAAGTGAAGTGGGGCTCTGAAACAGGGACCACATTACAAGCAGGGCTGGAAAACGAGGGTCTCATTATGAACGGGGCTGGGTAACAGAGACCCTATTACGAGCGGGGTTCTGAAACAGGGGCTTCTGTTACCCAGCCCTGCTTGTAGAAAGGAGAGTCCCATTAGAAGCAGGGCTGGGTAACAGGGCCCCTATTACAAACGAGGCTGGGAAACGGCTCGATTACATGCGGGGTTGGGTTACCGGGGCCCCATCCCATCACAAACGGGGCTGAGAAACAGACTCCAATTGCAAGCCAAGCTGGAAAACACGGGCCCCATTCATAACAAACTAGTACATAATACAAAACACCGTTGTTGTATGTGCGTTCTATCGTATTTGCTTTTTGTTTTATTATTTTTAAAATACATTACCGCCAGTTTTTTTTATTCCCCCCCCCCCTCTCAAGGGAGTGAGGCCCTAAGCTATAGCTTGTTTAGCGTATACGTAAATCCGGCACTGTCTACCGTCGTATTTATTTTCGACCGATCAATTTCAGAGCCCCCCTATCTCATAAACAAATAAACGTACGTGACAAAATGTCTTCATATTTGAGTTTCTAGGAATTTGAAATCCTCGAGCTGAATCCAAGATGGCGGATTTCGAAATGCCGACCGACCCCTTTACGTACTGTCATTACCCAAAGGTTGGGTCAGATTCTTGTGGCTGTTTCAACACGACAAATGTTTTCTGACGTATGCTTTACCATGTACAAATAGTCTCAAACTGATATTTCGAAAAAAAAAAAAAAAAAAAATGGTTATATATCTGTGGATGTCATTTTCACGCATTGCAGGATGAAAGCATAGTGAAAAAAAATAAACATTGTAAATGTCGATTGATCAGCCGACGCAGTCCCTTGTCAATTTATTAACCCCGCTTGGCCGATTGGTTATCACACGTTCCCTTTGTGCGCGTATGGTCATTGGATAGTAGTAGCGTGGTACGTTCAAGTCAAAACGGCAAGGTGAACCGATGGTGGTTTTGCCATTCCTATCCATCGGATAAAGATGTCGTCCTAAGGACGGGACCTTCAGTTTAACGTGGGTTACGAACCACTTATGTCTGCACCGGGAATCGAACCCGGGACATCTTTATTACAAGGCAGCGAGCCTTACCAATCGCCCAAAGGAGGCGATCTAATTTAATTAGGATAGTATATAGTATATTACTGATTTTCATGATGACATCAAGAGCAATTAATTGTCTATATAAGTCTTTTGGTTTTATGCATTAACGTACAGTGCCTTCAAAAACATCCCACAAGCATTTTCGCTTTCAATGTTTCTTTTTGAAAAAGACATTTTATTTTTATCCACACAGTGATTTACGTAATACTTGTTTACTTCGTGTTTTCTTTCTAGGGTAACGATCCGAATGACTTTGTCAGCTCCTAAGAGCAAACTCCGAACTGTCTGACGTGGATTACTATTTACCGGATGCCAGTCGCCGACTATTTTAAAGTACAAGGTTATTTTTTCCCCTAAAAAGAAAAAAAAACTTCATAGCTCCACTTAATGAGTTCACGTGATAGTTTTGTTTATTGCGACACTCACTAAGGTTAGGCTTTTTTTTTTTTATGTTCTCATCAACACTTTGGAGTTAACTCTTCAAGCTATCTGCTTCGAGTTTGTTATCCCAGCGGTTTCACTTTTTCTTTGATAATGCAAATATTACTGCAGCTTAGGTGAAAACAGGTTTTATAGCCAATACTAGGATATTTATATGAACCAATGAGAAAAGAGTTAAGAAAAGGACTAATTAAATATATTGTAAATGGACTACTCTCGTTGCATAGTAAATGGTTTCAGGTTCGATCGCTGGTGAGGGAAACAAGTGGTTCGTAGTCACTTAAAAACAGTACCTTCCCTTGGCTCAGAACGAACTGGGCGGTCCGGGTTCAAATCCCGGACAGGACACTGGAGAATTTTCTCTCAGTGTTCCCATGCCTGGCGCTCTGAGGTGCACTTAGCCTCCTATTAAATTGAGTACCAGAGTGTACTTGGTATTCCTGGGTGCCTTGGGAAGGTAAAGGCGGTCAAGCGTGGGACTTACCACCCTACCTCACTTCGTACCGTAGGTCAAGAAAATGTGGAGCGCTCCCTCCATATCCCCCATGCACCGTTCACGGCGCGTGCGTATCGCACAGGATAGCTTTACCTATTTTTTTACCTTACCTAGGACACAAGCATTCCCATTCCATGGAAAGCAATCGCAAAGCACAATTGGTTCATCTTGTCCAGAGATCGTCGATAAAAAAAAAGATGATATAGGCCTATGCAATTTGTGTGTTTTAAAAAGTAAAATATTTCTATATTCTTGAGTAACTTTTTCATGTTAATATTTTGTATAATTAACTACAGCTGATTAGTGTTTGAAGCAGGGAGTACGCCAGGAATGTAGTCGAAGGGGGGTGTCTAAAGTTATTGGGGGGTGTAATTCATATTCAGTTATACACTATACTATACAGTCATCCATTATAATTATCTTACCATGTATGCATGCATGTGCGCGCGCGCGCGTTTCTCTTTGTAATACTTTTCAAAATAAGAATTGTGCATAACCACATAAGGACAATGTGTGTAAATAGCAAGCATTATTATTATTATTTAATTACTTGCGAAGAAATTAAACAACTTACTCCTCTGTCGTTATATAGGAAACTGATTTTGGACTATGATGAGTTTTGATCTTCACGCTTCGGATCATTTCCATCGAGTAGAATGAATTACCAGCAGAACTATTAGCTTTCAAATAATTTTAGATATTTTTTTTTATTTTTTATTTTTTGCACTTGTCTAGCTTTTGCAAGCTTTAATTTGGTAATATGGATAGATATTTATTATTAAATTTTAATTACTATGAAAGAGATTATTTACCTCAACTATGTCTTTAGAGCAAAAAATATACATTTTAAATAAATGTAAGCTCTACTTTTCTCAAGCTTTCCTGGAGTATATATCAAGATTACATCACAGTTGATAAAATAACTTAGTAGAAATTGTATGCACTTTTTATTCCAAAGTTCTCGGATCGATGCCCAAAGTGGCCGACTTCATTGAGGCTTTCCAAACAAATGCTGAAATCATGGACTTAATTCTTCTGGGTCCACTTCAGGGCATCCACTTCCACAAATTCAATTCTTCTTAACGGTATTAAGGTGAATTGACTAATATATTGTAAAATGTCATTTTTAGTTGTTTTTTTCGGAATGCTCAATGAGAAGCAGAAAAACATTAGAAATGCAAAATTCAACTTTTGACCAATAAGGTTATTTTCAGATTAGTCGCTAACATATATATTTCCGGAGGAACGTTTCTGGTATCTATTTTTCGTTTTTCTGTCGCTATAAACCAAAGCATTGATGGACGTTTGAATAAAATTCTTTAAACTTTCACGACGAGAAAATATTACTCATGATCTCGTTTCTTTTTCAAACCATGCAGAAATTTGCCACACTGACGTTTCTAACACCTAAAATCATATCTACTAACTCAAACCCAAACTAATAGTACGACATTCCGTCGAGCGCCAAGGTGTGCCAGACGGATTTTAGCTCGGCCTGAGCCTGAGATGCTTGAATGCCATAAATAAAATAAAATTCAAACGGCTTTTCGTTGGGTAGTACATAGTCAGCGCATCGGCTCTCGTCGCAGTTGTACTTTGGCTCCCATAATACCAATTTGCTCGTTTTTGTATTCAAAGTGTCTCCCTAATTTTTATCACGATACTGGATAAGTATCAAAATTCTGCTAATCGAACCCGGAACCTCTCTCACAAAGGGCGAGAGCGTTAACCATGTGGATATCCAGGAGTCAACCCAGAAACTCATCCTGACTGAACCACGGCATGCCCTCCCGTTTCGATTTTCGAACCGTATAAACTCTGAAAGAAAGTGGCGAATCATAATTAACAGAAACTGGTGAATAGTCAATGATGTAATGAGTTCCAGCAAAGCTAAAGATTACAAGTAGTGGATGTCACTATTACCTTCATGCACGTAAAAACTTTATTTTCTATGGGACAGTCTAGTAACACTTTTGACTTCGGTCCGTCACGATTCGATCCTTTTCACCAAGCTAAAATCTACAAACACCCATACCCCTACCAGGACTCGAACCCGGGACCTTCGAGTCGTTGCCCTAACGCCTGCATGCACGACCCGTGGTTATGAAAATATTAAATTTAATGAAATATTAAAATTTTCAAAAATCCCGATTGCTTGATGAAATGTTGACTACCGCAGTCTCTCTTATCTTTACTCTTCGAATTTCAAATATTGTCAGTTCCAGTATAAATAAGAGAAAGCTTACGCAGGGCTTCGGTGCTAATCATTTCATCTGGGAGTAGAGTTAAATAAAAAATCGGAAAAACTGTGTAGCCAGTGTCATATTATCTTGACTAAGGATTATTTTTCAGGACCCTTTTTTATCTTTAGCGACAACGTAACACGTTCAGGATAACAAAAAAGAAAGCTCCTTTAATTATTGTCTGTCTGTATGTGTGTTTGTGCTACACTGTAAGTCACGAGTTCGAGTACCGAAGTCTGGCACAAATGAGTGGGTGTTTGAATGATACCTTATTTAACTGGCACCTACGTAGGGAAACGTATGACTTTGTCTCCAGCCACTTGTGGTCTGTCTGTACACAGACTTCCGAAGATTTATTTATTTCGGGTATCTCCATATACAAATCGGAGACTATTTTACATTGGAGCTTAGCAACAACAACATGCATGAACAATGGGAAAGGAAATTGGACGGAAACGGACATAGCCTTGAAATAACATATGATCCCGGCATTTGCCTGATAAGACTTGAAAACTTCAGTCAGGATGACCGTCTCCAGGAATGGAATTCTTGACCTCCGGAATGCGAAGCCAGCTCCAAAGCATTGAGCCACGGCCGCTCGGTGCTTCATTTCATATCGCTTTTGTTTCACAAAATGTTCGTTAGCGTTGACATAGATTAATTTTACCTGTTTTCTTTTGAATGAATGAGAGTATGATGAAATAAAACCCTGAAGAACACAGAGTTAGGTATTGGAAAGGTCGGCGCATCAAGTTTGTAAACACTGTTACTTTTATTTCCATTTATTTAGTTATGAAGCAAAGATTCACTTAAATTAGAAAAATTAATGCATACGTACGAGCTCCTAAACTTCGTTCCTTTGTTTCAATAATTCTCCTCTTCATTGTGAGGCGTTCCGCCTTTTCCACTGTGCACACAAAACAACTTAATAGATAATGAGTGCATCTGAAGTGAGTCTAGCATCTCTGCACTCTAACACTGCAGGGGCAGCCACCAAACAGATGCTTTCATACGGGGATGTTTATTGTTTCCTGCCTCATTTCTTTTGCTGCTGATGGATTTTTGCGAGGTGACAAAGGAATGTAGCCCAAAAGAAGCTATTTCTTCGGAATAAATGTAAAACCACTACCAAGATTTGATTGTGTATTACCATAACTGCCGTCTTCGTAAATCGAAATTCCAGGAATTTCTCACTATTAAATGTCGCGAAAGAACACCCCTCTTAGGGGGGCTGTTCAGAAATTTTCCTTAGGGGGGTGTTGTCGAAGTCTAGGGGGGGGTGTCGAGGGGGTGTAGCGAGCATATAATAATTATTTGGCGTCAAGAAGCCACTGATAGATAATACCTGGATGGTACCGCGAACTGTTCTCAGACTAAAAGTTTTTCGGTATAACTTTACCGAATTATTTCTGAAATGTTACACATGTAATATTCCGCTAATGTGGCGGTTTTCAAAAATGTTTATTTCATTACTTTGGATGTTTCCTCCTCTTTTGAGTTCATGTTTTAGCGGCTGTGCTTTCCATCTTCTAATCCATGCAATAGCAGTAGCGATATATACTGTATGTTTGTTTGACCGTGTAATTCCTTTCACCCTAAATGGCGCCCCCTTTAGAACCATTTTATCATTTATTTATTTTGTTGTTGTTTATTTTATGTTATAACCAAGGTAATACTAGATACTATATTTCCTCCTTTGAAAAGAATTTGATCTCAGTTCTAATTGGAGAGCCTGCTGTTATTTCGATAATATTTCGTGAACACTGAATTGGCGCCATTTATGTCATCTACTCATTAACCTCTAGGTAAAACATTGTCTATAGTACGTACGTCACAAATTGTAGGAGGAGTATCTTTCATTTAGCCTTCAATGAATAGCATTCAGCCAATTATAAAGGTTCTATCAGCTGTGAAATGTGGGCGGAAAAAATGGTTATAAAAATTGATTGCACCTGCAGACCTTGTCTTCTCACAAAAGAAACAGAGAAATGAACAGAGCAATTGAAGGTTAACATGTGGTGTCATCTTGTAGTAAAAGTGAGAACTAGGTCGTTTGTGCGTTGCTTGCTACAACATTCGACAGCGAGATGGAGTTTGTGCGTGATTGCTGACCAGTGCACCTCGTGTGATTTGTGCTCTTCGAGGGAGGAGGAAGATAGTGAAATGACGGACTAAGTTCAACGGACATACATCTACACGCAGTGAACACACACCTACACGAAACATATTACATACATATCGCCCATCTCTCTTACACTTCCCTCTTCTACATTTACACATTATTTTCCTTCTTTTCACTCTCTTGTCTCTGACCTCGAGATAGCCTATTTTCCGCCCAACTCCTACCGACTTTGACCTTTTATTTCTTCTTATTTTCTACTGATTTTGTCGAAAAATTCCTGATATTGACGAAAAATTCCTGGTTATATCAACCCCTTTTTAAAAATTCCTGATTTTGACCTCTTTTAATTTTTATTTTTACTACTATAAGATGGGTCCTTGGCCCTTAAATTTCTCATTTTAACTTACTTTTTGTTTCTCACTAATACTTTTCACTATTACCTACTTTCAAACTATTATCTACTTTTAAACTATTACCTACTTTAAACTATTACCTACTTTAAACTATTACCTACTTAACTCTATACTACTTTGTAACGGGCGTCATAGCTGAAATATGCTGAGCCCATAAATTGGTCCTAGTTGACCTATAAGAATAAGAATAAGAATATAAGAATAAGACAGCGAGATAATGAGGCCAAACTTTTTCGCTCATCATATCCAAAGAAGCGTTTGAAAGGATCATTTGCCATAGAAGCATGAATAATCTACCGTGCCAGGGGCGTATGCAGAAGGCGAGTTCTCCCCGAAATTCAGATAAAAAAATAGTATTTTTTTTAGCAAAATTATATGTATTTTTCGTAAATTGCACACCAACACAGACTTCGGACCCCTCGTCGAAGGCGCTGGAACCACGTTTTTTTTACAAGTACCGTACTTTGTTACACTTACACTTCGCCTTGTCGACTGATAGAAGCGAGAATCAGGGGATCTTTAGAAGACTGATTATGAGTGTTCTGCTCGGTAAGGGTTTGATTCGAAGGTTTCAAGCATGGTCAACCAATAGAGGTTTGTTTCTTTTGGCCCTAACAACGCGATCCACAGTTTAAAGTGGGTTTCGAATCACTTGTGTCTAGACTAGACATCAAAATTGGAACCTTACTTACAATTACTCTATGGCTTATGGAACTCGCAAGTTCATCGCCGCAATAACAAATCTTCATTAAAATCCAGGGAGCTTTATTAATCACTCACAATTCATTTTGGG
Source organism: Lepisma saccharinum (assembly GCA_022664845.1). Taxonomy (NCBI): domain Eukaryota; kingdom Metazoa; phylum Arthropoda; class Insecta; order Zygentoma; family Lepismatidae; genus Lepisma; species Lepisma saccharinum. The sequence goes on from JAGDQP010001528.1 coordinate 68,000, forward strand.
GTGAATGTCAAGAGAAGTAAGCTGAGTGAGTCGATCGTATGAATCGACACCATCACTGGAACCGAAAATGTGTCATTATAGCTGTCACCGGAACGGAAAGCGGAATAGTCATTTGAGTCGGTACTGTAAAAGTGGAACCAGGAAAGAACCAGAAAAGTATCACTGTTACCGGAACGGAACATGTTACAGTCACTTGAGGGTTGAGGCAGAACTGTGATTATGAAACCGGAACGGCACACGCGGAACCGGAACTATCATCGTGAAACCGGTACCAGAGTCACATTGCATGAACTCCTGATTCTCACCAGTTCCTAAGTGAATTCAGTACATATGTTCATATTATGTTACAGTAAGCCTACTCTATAAACACGCTGCTAAGTCAGTGGCGGTGTTTGTCAGTGTTGCCTTGTTGCGCAACACGCTTCTTCTTAAATTATTTAAATCACTCTGAAATATAAAATATGTAATAATATTCTACGCAGCTAAGTAAACGTACACCGAGCTGATAAACCCGCTTCTTTCCCCCTCCCCCAAGAGCCCAAACTGCTGATCATCGATCCGGCAATCACGTAAAAGTACCAAGAGTGTCAGATATGAACACATAATAATTTGAGACTTTATCGTGTAGAAGTTCTTAGAAAACCCTCCTAACTATGAGAACGTTAATTGATATAAATGACTAAAACATTCAGCGTAGCAGTCTCCTGAATATACGTAAAAAGTCTGGTTCGAATTAGTTCAGTCGTTCGTACGTGATGCACGAATAAATGTTTAATAATTGAGTCTGATGACCACAGAGACGGTAATTTTTTTTAACATTCTAATAAGGCTGGGGCAGAGCCATACATAGTTATAAAAAGTTTGAAGCAAAAATGACTGAGTATTCACGTATTTAACTGTTCTCACGTGAAGCGCGTATATAACTTTTAAGAAATGAATCCGTTGTCATAGAAATTGTAATAAGCTGCAAATTCTAGCACAGCTATAACATGGAAGGCTGACTTCTGTATCACCATACCAGTTTCAGCTGGAATCGGTTCAAGCGTTTTTACCTCGAGCGTGAAAAACATATTTTTGTTAAAGTGACGTAACGATGGAAAGCATACCTTTCGGTCAAATACTTTCTGGAATTCGAAAGCTTCCTAAAAAAAAAAGTATCTTAATAGGTTGAAGTCATGAAAACTGAATTTAGAGCTTCTATGAAGCTAAATATAGGATTGCCAGTGCTTATAATATTTTATTGCAAAATCAGAGTTCCATTCTCAGTTCCGTACATCAAAAGCTGGAGCAAGGCCTTGAGTTACGTATTGCACCAATCCCCTAGTACTTGCGATATACTCTACACCAATAGTATATAAAATATCCATCAACTCGAGTTTTGGAACCGAGCCGCCGTAACTCAGAGGTAGAGCGCTCCCGTATCATTCGGGAGGTCAGGCCCCAGTGGCTGACCATCCCGACTGAAGCTTTTTTCCTCAGTCACACTAGGCAAATGCCGGGATGGCACCTTCAACATAGGACCTGGCTCACACCTTTCCCCTCCCCTATCCCGGCCTGAGCCTTAGGCAGTGTGCGAATTAAACTTTTTAGCCAGGGGGGATAAAACATAACGCCCGGATTTCAGCTCCCAAGCTGACCAGACGGGTTAGGAGAGGAGAGCCGAAGCTCTCACTGTGATCGCCACTGTCTTTTATTCACGGAAGCTTCCCAATTGTTCTCACGATGCTGGGTCAACACCGAAATTTTTAAGCCCCCACCGGGAATCGAACCCGGAACCGTTCGCACTGAAGTCGAGGCCGACTATGCTACGCAGGAGGCTCTTATATACATATACCGGTATATACAATTCACAGCCATATTCAGCTACTACTGCGTGAGGCCTCTCCCAAAGGGAGGAGTTGGTCTACTGCTTCCACGCTGACCAGACGTGTTGGGAGAGGAGAGCCTAAGCTCTCACTGTGATCGCCACTGTCTTTTATTCACAGCAGCTCCCCAATTACCTTACGATCTTGAGTGGCCAGCATTCCAGACCCTCTCGCGTTGGAAAAGATATCTTGAAAGAGCCGGGAATCGAACCCGGGACTCCAAGATCAGCAGTCAGCGACGGTAACCACTAGACTAGCGGAGAGAGAGAATCCTTTCTTTATATAGGAGGTTACTAAATCAAACGAATCATACTAAATCTTTCGCATTAAACTACTTCATAAACATCACAAAGGAAATAAATGGCTTCCAAATAGGCTTCTTAGCTGCCGTTAAAAGTTCATATTCTCTTGTAACTATTGCACAAAAATAGTTTCAACTTCTGCCAAATAAAAATGTTCCGATTTTCTACCTAATCTTGATCGAAACGTCTTTTAGAGGGAAGAAATTTATCCCTGGCAGGGACGAAAAATAAATATTTCAGGCTAGGAAACTTATTTGACAAGGGGGGAAATCCCAGGTATCCCCCCGTTAATTCGCATACTGGCCTTATAAAATTCAAGTTTTGGACAATGTAATTAATGCTCGTAGTGCAGATAAATAATTATGTTATTGAGGAAATTGGCCCATAATTAAAATAAATACTTTTTCTGTTACAATAAGGAATTTTGTGTCGTTTTATTATACCCATTGATAGCGTAGCTAGCAAAGAGGAACATTATAATCCTACTTACTCCGCTCGTTCGTCCATCTGAGTAAAAAAAAAAAAAAAAAAATATGCGTGTTTACACTTAGGTAATATATACATGTCACTGGCTGATTTGCCCGTCAGTTGGTGAGGCGTGAATAAAATATGTTGCCAACAGTCATCGGAACTGTCCAATACCCGCTTCCCCGTGATGGGCAGCGCCTCCAACTTTGGAAGTTTTGGGGGCTGCGCCAAGTTTATCGTAACCATACTCTCCGGGGGGCTGCATCCCCATTGGTGCAGATATGCCCCCATCGGGGAGTTTTGCCCTATTTACTGTAACCTACTCTTGATGGTGCAGTACATTTCATACCATCTTTCGTTCCTCTAATTTCAGTGATTTGGAAAATGCATTTCTGGGCGGCCATTTTGGATTAAGATGGCGACTTTTTTTTTACGTTTTCTCATTTTGTACATCTTCATACCAAATTTCATTCTTCTATTTCGAACGGCGTGGAAAATGATTTTGACGGCCATTTTGAATCCAAGATAGCGCCTTTTTCAAAATGTAATATTTTTTTTTAAAAAACTACTCTTGATAATACAACTTTATGCCAAATTTCGTATCTCTGGCTCAAACGGTGTGGAAAATAGTTTATAGGCGGCCACTTTGAATCCAAGTCAGCGACTTATCTGAAAACTTCCCACACGGGTCCATTATCTGATCATGTGCGAAAAATCATTTAAATCGGTCAAGCCCGTTAATCCGTGATAACACAAACATACTCACTTTTATTTTGACATTATTTTCTTTAGTTCACAATGGTTTGTGGTGTCCTCAAATTTTGTAACGTTACGAGGGAGAGGGAGTTGGCTACGGCAACCTGAAAAATAAGCCTCCAATTAAAAATGGGTTTTCACACATTTCTAGGAATATCGTAGTTTCATGTGGTTCCTTCGAGAAAATGACTCAATAGCCCCTTCAAAATATTTCATGGAATTATGAAGGTACTTAAGTGAAAACTATGCGTGCTATTTTCTGTTTAGAAATAAGGATTATTATAATGGAAAGTTCCATAAGAAAGTTACTACTAAATCATCCTTTATTTCTAAGAAAACACGTCTGGAAGCCTACAGTTATTTACTTTTACTACGCTCATTGAGTCATTTTTTTCGAAGTAAGCACATAAAACTATGATATTCGTACAAATGTTTGAAATCCATGTTAAACGCTTATTTTGTAAGCTGCAGTAGCCAAGTCCCTCTCCCTTTTAATCTAACTCATTTCCCGACGTTATACAATGATAAAAATTTGCACAGCGACGGAAGTCGGGTGACAATACAATATTCTTTTGTTACTTTCATATATTTACATATATTAAAAGCATATTATAATATATATTTTTTTATAATTTTACCCATAAATACTAGCTGTGGCGTTTGACTGGTTGTAGAACACGTTAGGATTTGGGTAAAAAATTAATAAAAAAACTTTTTAAAGACATACATACTTTTCTTAAACAATTCGTACTAAAAAGTAAAAAATAATTTGGTTCATGCATGACTAAAAAGAAAAGCATAGGGCGATCTCTCAGATACAGTCATCTTTAATTAGCGGGCCCCATGCTTTTCTTTTTAGTCGTACACAAACAAAATTATTTTTTAATTTTTAGTACGAACTGTTTAAGAAAAGTATGTCTTTAAAAATATTTTTTTATTATTTTTTATATAGAAAGATTAATATTTTTTAAATTATTATTTTCAGTTTTTTATTTTTAGCCCAACCTTTTTACTTATATAGTTCTTAAAAGTTACGAGTTCGTATAAATAGCTTTAAAATGTACTTTTAGTGTGCATTTTTAATAAAAGTTTCAAGTGTGCATTTTACAAGTTTTTATACTATTTTTAGTTTCGTGTGAATGTGTTAAAGTTTATTCGATAGCCTTCAAAGCCATAATGCGAATTTTAAACCAAAAAATTACAGAATTTGTGGAAAATGAATTATCTATCATAAGTTACCGTAGTGTTTCTAGCTAAATAAATAAGTTACCGGTAGCCAGGATTTGAATTTATGTCGTGTTTGGCTCAGGCCGGGATGGGTTACGTACAAGATGGGGAAGGTATCGGCCAGGACCTTACTTAAGGTATCATCCCGACTGGTAGGTAGAAAAAAAACATTGTTTACCACGATTTATACTTTTCATACTAATAAATATTATAATCCTTTTCTAGTGGCAAATTAGCGGCAATTATGTCTGATCTAGATGGTCATATAACGGGATATTTTGGAATGCATTTGACGTACAGTTAAATATAATTACCCGATCCAATAAAAAGTTATTGAAAAATCATTTCCCCGATAACAGAGCTATTTTATAAATTAATTTATTCAGTCCCCGTGGTCATTATGGTCGTTGCTTTCGGAATTGTTCTAGGAATATGGTGTGAATTCCAGTTCCGCTTACCCCAGCTATCCTCACAGGTTCTAAAAAGTTTTCCTCAGTGTCACTAGGTAAATGAATTCTATCTATTCCTAATTTCTTATGTATGACATGAAGTTCAAATCCTAACGACCAGTAGTTTTAAGTTACCGTCAATGTTAAAAACATAATGTTTGAATAGAAATTAAATTAATTAAATTTACTTAAGGGAACTAATTTTAACCCTGGACCAGTAACGTCTATTTTTATAACACTATGATTAACGTGGGGTGCAAATGAATTATGTTCTATAAAATTTATTGATTACCGACAGACATGCTCAATGGAGCATTTACCGTAAACATATTATTACACTAGAAAAAGTACAAAAATACTCAACTTCCAAGTCAGACAGTGAAATCTCTGGACAGCTCTTTCTTCATGGCAATTTTCAAATGCTATTGTCTCGCCAGGGTTTTAGAAACTCCAAATATTACACAAAATTCCGAATTTTCTGTCTTGCCTTCTAATTTGCACAAAAATTTGCAACCGAAAATGAACTTACAAAAATAAAGATTAAAGAGCACTATGAGTAACGTGGGGTATAGAATCACCCCATATTGAATGTTCAAAGAACTACGTTACTCAGTCACACACAGCAATAGGCTTACTGTACACTTGTTGGAGAGAGAGAGAGAGAGAAAAAAAATACACTAAAGCTTAAGGAACTGAGGTGTGCCAACCTAGAAATATTCCAAAATGAAATTTTCAAGGGGTGTTCATGCACCCCACGTTACTCATCTACGGTTAAAATCCTCATTGAAAGAATTCTTAAACAAAATAAAAAAAAATATGTTTACAATTTCTTGTTTTTCCAGCATAAATTTCTTGTTACTCTCAGCTGTCTGAAGCAGGCACGTATCTAGAAGTTGGTTTTGCAAGGGGTCCACGGGTTTCCTGTTGGGAGGGTCCAAGGTGTGTCTGGATACAAAATTACGCCTAAAATTATACTAATTCTGCACAAAACTCTGAATTTTCGGGTGTAGATCCGGACCCGCCCCCTAAATATCTGGTGTAGTAAAAAGTAATCCATTATTTTGCCAATAGATGGCTTCAGTGATCTGTATCTCGCGTTGTATAAGTCCGATCGGGTTCAACAAGATGGCGTTCAAACGATGAGATTGCGTACTACAAACACTGTTCAGATAGTTGGGATGAGTTGACTCAGTGTTGTGTGAGCGCGCGTCAAAATGGACACTAGCAAAGAGAAAATACGCTATATTTTACAGTTTTTCTTCGATAAAGGCGAAAACGCAAGCCAGG
>JAGDQP010001528.1:74753-120578 GCA_022664845.1 Lepisma saccharinum
GTGATGAAAAGTGGATCACTTACAACAACGTCACGCGAAAACGGTCGTGGTCGAAGCGCGGTGCGCCGGTGCAAATGGTGCCCAAGCCAGGATTGACGGCCAGGAAGGTTTTGCTGTGTGTTTGGTGGGATTGGCAGGGAATTATCTACTATGAGCTGCTCCCCTACGGCCAAACCCTTAACTCGGAACTATACTGTCAACAATTGGACCGTCTGAAGGCAGCAATCCCCCACAAGCGGCCAGCTTTGGCCAATAGGAGAGGCATTGTGTTCCACCAGGACAACGCCAGGCCACACACATCGATAGTGACTCGCCAGAAGCTCCGGGAGCTTGGTTGGGAGGTTCGCATGCATCCGGTTCGTAGGCTTGTGAAAATCGACTGTCTCAATTTTTTGCCAATAGGGACAAGGGCTTCTATGAGAGAGGCATCATGATATTACCTTCCAAATGGCAACACATTATCGAACAAAACGGCGCATATGTGACCTAAATCGGATCATTCTAACTATGGTAAGTCAAGCCTTCAATGTCATGCAAAAATAATGGATTACTTTTTACTACACCAGATATGTTCTTGGTCTGAAGGGACTGTTTAACGACCTAAAAATAAAAAGATTTTACATTGCATGAAGAATATGTTTTCTAAACTTCGTACACATTATGCTCACATATTTTAGAACAATTTGATCGCTTCCAATTCTAAATATTCGGGAAAGAGTATTGCAGCAGACATATGTGAAGCGGACATAGCGCATCACTGTTTAGGACACATTCACTGAAAAACAAGAGTATCAGCATTTGTTGTGGAACATAGCACACCAGTATTTAACTCAAGGTTCCTGCTTCATTCACGCTAATAACATTCTGTATAAAAAAAATCTGAATTCCGTTCTATCGGTGTTTCTTTCCTATTATTTTTTTTTAAACAAACAAGTTCGATTAAAATTCAATTTAATCATTTTTTACACGCTTTTTATTAACTTACTCTGTAATCATGTTTCATCTCTGGTACAAATCTTGTAATTGATTTTTAACACACTTTCCATCATCCGATTTCTTTAAAAATTTTGTAAACTTGCTTGCTTCTGATGAGAATACAATATTCAATCATTAGATATACGACAGAATAACCCAATTTACTGTAATTAATTATAAAATAATTATTTAATTATGGACTTCTTTATCCTAAAATAAATACTAGCCTGCAACGATGCTGGGTTTTGACAGGTTGCAGAACACTTTAGGATTTAGGTGTAAAAAAGGATTTTTAAAAACACGCTTTTTTAAGCAAAGAAAATGGACTAAAAAGTAAAAAAATAATAAATTGAATTAATCTTATGAATCGGAAAATAAAAGCGTGGGGTGCTCTTGCTTACCTTATCATAAAATCATAATGATCTATGAGCACGTTTTTATTTTCCGATTCAATGTTATTTTCTACGTTTTAGTCCTTTTTTTAAAATCCTTTTTTATGTTTATTTTTACTTTTTATCAACTTCATACAAAATTTGTTTGAAAATAAAAAAAAACGTGATGAAATTTGATTAAATGTCTTATTTCTTTCGTGTACACTGATGTCCACGAAATATGTAGTTCCACCATCGTCTGATAGATGGCAGGAAAACACACAACATGAAGGCGAAGTGTAGTTCGTGCTGCCATCTGTCAGGAGATCTGGGAACCTCGTACGTACTACAAGCATGCAATCTTCCAAGCATTTTAGCAGCATTGCAAGAACTATAGTTCCGTTTTCTCCACAGCTCATTTGCAATTTGTAGTTGAATTTTAAAATAATAATAAAATAAATAAATAAACACTTGTTCAGGAAGTGAAATATTAAACTTTAATTCCATTTCTTTCGATATTTATTCGCGATTTTAATTACACGAAACATATATAATACAGATTCAGATTGAAAACAAACTTCATATACAGTATAATAGCGTATCCTAACTCACACCGGAAATATTTTTTTGCTGCAATGTAAAAACAAATATCATCCTTGGTGCTACCCTGTAATAGGAGAGGTGTAAAAAAATTGGCTTACGTGAGGTTCCCACGCACGGATAGTTAGAAACATTGAATAAAGCTGTTAGCTAGAGTTAATGTTGGCCTCGACTTGTGAGTTAGGCTGTCTCGTCTCGAAAATGTCATGTCCAGACTCCAGAGAGTGTCTCGTCTCGAAAAGATGAGTATTTTACATTACGAGAGCTCCGTCTCATTTCGTCTCGTAGGCAACACACTAGCTAGAGTTCGCATAGCCATTAGAGTAAGTAGTAAGAAGCTGGAAACGTGCGTGCGTAGAAAGTCAGGAGTTTGAGTTCCGGTGCTGATAACATGATTAGATATTTTCCTTCTTGTATTTCTTTCTTGGTGTCTGTTCAAAGGTTTTGGAATGAATAGAATGAATTGTTATTAACGTCCTAAACGAGCTGGTGAGCTTCTAAAGACGGGACCTACGGTTTTTGGTAAAGTGGACTCCGAACCACTGCGTTCAATGGACCCCGGCGGAATGTTTAAAGTTCAAAGGTTTTGTTTCACAATGTACTTCTTCTGATGCGTTTTGTGGTCCTGAATTCTCATCCCTATTTTATGCTCCAGTCTGAAAATGTTTTTATCAAATTAATTTTTCTTCTGGTTTTAATAATGGATCCAGAGATTCCACTAGGATTTTGTTTGGCTGAGGGGGGGGGGGGGATAAAATCAAAATTGGGGGGGGGTAAGGGGGGTTTTACACGGTTTATATCGATGTTTTACCGTAAAAGTTTTAAAGTTGCGGGGGGGGGGCGCTCGAGAATTTGGGTAGGGTAGGGTGTGTGGCAGAATCACTGAATGTACGAGTATCTGTTAGGTATGTTAATAAATGTTATTTATACTATGTAAAATTGTAAAATTTTTAAACAAATGGAATTACATCAAATATGAATGCGAACGCACAACTAAAAAACTTAAGAATACATTTTCTTCATGAGAATCATATTTTGCAATAGAAGTTTTCAACATTACTTAAAAAATATATATATTAAAATAAAAATATCTTCTTAACACCAGCACTTGAAAACCGAAACTGTTACCGGTGACCAGAGACGTACAGTATCTAGAAGTTGGTTTCGGGGGATGGAACACTTTCGCGGGAGGTCTGAGGTATGTTTGGGTGTGAAATTTACATAAAAAATGCATATAATTTTGCCAAAAGATGGTACTATTTTTACAATAAATAAATAAATAAGTTCGTGTGGATACGCCCCCTCACCCCTCCGCGTACGTCCCCACCGATGACGTCAATGCTCTGCCAATTATGTCGCAAGAGATTTGAGAACGAATCCTTTGTAATTTAACTCATTGTAAGTCCTCCAGTAACCGAGTTTTTACTCATTCAGTTACTGTGACCATATTTTCCCAGTTAACATTCAGGACAGTTCTTACCAGAAATCTAACAGACCTCTCCCCCTTATTTGTTGGTGGTTTACGAGGAAACAGAAAATAATTTTCATTCAGGACAAAAATTTAGCTTAAAAGTTGGTCTTTGAAAAAAAGTTAAAAAAATTTAAGATCTCTGAATTGGATAATTGAAAATAAAATCAGGATATCTAATGCGTTTACAAGGCAAGTTCAGCATATCCTAATAACACTGAAAAGCTAACCTTCTTAAAGTCATTTCTCCCCAAAACTTTAAATTATAAGAAGTCAACCGTTACCTACACATTTTTCTTTTAAAAATACCATAATTTTATGTTAGATTTACTTCATATTATATCCCTGTTCAGTTATATAGATTATATCGCTCTTTGTGGTGAAATTCGGGACTTCAAATATTTTTTTTCGGGACACAGTCCTAAAATTCGGGATATATGGTCACTGTACCTTTAGTATTACACGACAACGCACTTAGTAAAAGTCTCCATTTACAAGATTCATTCTGAGTTCTGACCATCTGAGCGACCATATGTCAGATCGATTCATTTGTTGTTGTTGATGATTATGGGTGTTTCCTGAGCAAGATGAACCAATGGCAATTTTGCATTACCTTCCATCGGTTAAGATAATGTCCTAAAGAGTAAAGACGGGATCTAAAATTTAAAGTGGTTTCCAAACTATGGTAATTTGTCAGCGTTACTAACACACAACGTACGAAATACCGATGAGAATGACGGTACCCCCCCCCTCTGTAATAACGGTGTTAGTATAGGTGTTCCGTTCTATAATAAATAAAAGACAACCCTTGGGGCATATCTACCTATAATTTCTCCCTTTGGTATTACAAAAATTTGTTTTAAACTTCTCTTGTCTTTTACTAAATATAAAAGGTGTCGTATACGGGCCAGAGCTGAAACGGATCACCGGGTCATTTGGGTCCAGTTTCGGACCGGGTCAGGCCAGGTCACCAAAAGTGACTCCGTTTCAGCTCTGATTGGGGCCATCCCCATCTATCCTATTAGCTAAGCATGTTGTTCAACCTCTAATCCATAGCAGGGTTTCTGTCAGAAAAAAAACATCCGAGGGTACTTGACATCTCTGCGAAGAGGGGGATATTTTAGATGTTTACAAGGGGAGGTTGAAGACTATGCTTCAGCTGTTATTATTAATACTAGTCCTTGAGAATATTCCGGGGGCGTTTTCAACCTTTGAGTGTATTACCCTTGGTCCCCCCTGAAAGAAACACTTATCTTGAAGTTCCCAGCTTCCCATACTACGAAAGAGATTGATTGATAGAGACCACGAAAAGATATCAGTGCTTCTGTCTCTTTCCTCTTCAACAATAGCCAGCCACTTCAATTTACAAACAAATATACTGATGGAGAAGAAAGGCAAAAAAAGAAAAAAAAATTTTCTCTTCTGTCATGGCTAGAATGTCAAATTTTGACAACTGGAGCGCAAATTGTTTTGCGATATATCGATCGATGATATAAAGGTCAGATTCTTGTTTCTGGAGAGCGATCAAAAAGTTTGGAAATATCCTTATATATTTTTTTTAATTGCTGAAAGAAAAGGAAAAGAAATACACAGTAATGAGTACAAGGTGGAAGGCGCAACCTGTTGGATGGTATGTTCTTCATGGCAGCCATCTTGAAGTCCGCCATATTGAATCTCAATTGATTTTCTTAAATGGGAAGGGGGTCGTGTAATATGTCATTCTGGGCTAGAATTTTACGGAAAATGTGTTTCTGAGGTCAGTTTTACAGTAAATATATTATTGTGAGAGAGAAGGTTATATGGCACTAATGATCCAATAGCCTAATTCTATTCTAATCTATTCTATTCTAATAAAATTCTAATCATCACGAAGGGGATAAAATCATATTTGTCTTCAGCCCCATCACTATGTTTCGTTGTTAGATTTTCGCGTTTTGCTGTGAGTCCCACAAGATGAATGGAATAGAAAAATGTCACCCAAGGAATAACAAATCTCGGACCAGTAATGGGGAAGCACGTACCTTCTAGCCTTCCTGCCAACCATTTTCTTGGAGGTTTTTTTTTTCAGCTTCACAAGGCACATGCGATAGAATTAAGGTCCTTGCTGCTACCTAACGCATCGCTGAAGGACGACATCCCTCACCTATCGCCATAGATGCTTTACAGCTCATATACAATGCAAATTTATTGAAGATAAATATTCAACTTCACAGCCGTCGTCTGACAGCTTTTCTTGTTTTCATGGATATTCTAAGGCGATAAGACAAGTGTATGGATTTTTCACGAGAGGTCGTCTTGGTAACTTCGATTGCTTAAGAAGCGTTTGTAAGTGAATGAATACCGTACACAGCATGTTATCGATCCTTAAGAATAAATCAAGCAATGAATTGACGGAGACAAAACGCTTTCGCACCAGCCATTGGCTGAGCTGTTAAAATATATTTCTTTCAGGAGACAATAGAACAATTACCATGACATGTGCTTTATTTTATGTATTTATTATTTAGTGTAATATCTATAAGACAGAACAGAGATTCTCAACCTATTGGTTGCGACCCACCAGCGGTTCTGTGGGTCGCGAAATCCTCGTATCGGATCAGGAAAGGGTCCACTAAAATTTAAAATGTATGAAAAATCGTTTTCTATTTTGGTAATCTTCATTTTCGAGCGACGACAGAGAAGAAATTGTTACTCTTTCAAGCCCCAACCATCAAGAACGCCCATGTTGTGATTTTTCAGGGATGGGGGGAAGGAGGAGGAGCAAGGACAGCACCTGTACATATACTGCCTTCTTTTTTAAGCTTTGACTGACATAATCCCCTTATTTCGTACCATATTAGTCTAATTTTCTCTGGCTAGGGTAGGGAGAGCGCCCCCTTTCCCCCTGATGGGCGCCTTTGCCAACCAACCACTACTGTGTTACAAGCCAATAATAAAGTAAAGACATTCCAGATAAATACTGAATTATGGTCAGAGTGCAGGGACGTACGCAGGGGGGGAGGGGATCCGCGGACCCCCCTCACCAAATTCCGATGGTTTTGTAAAATTAGTACAAATTTTGGCAAAATTATAAATTTTACACCCAGAAAGTCCTCGGAACCCCCTCGAAGGCACTGGACCCCACGGTCGAAACGAACTTCTAGGTTCGCGCCTGTCAAAGTGTGTAGAAAGTAGTTGGATAGTTACGAGCCGCTAGTGAGAGCGACAACAGGATTTACCCAGTAGCAGCAGTCGCACTATCAACTTACTGACAGTATGGCTGTTGCTATTGGGTTCCTAGCGGCTCTTAAATTATCCCAGAGACCAGGAATGTACGCAGAGAGGGGATCCTGGGGGTCCAGACCCCCCAAAATTAAGACTTTTTGTGAAATTAGTATCATTTTTTGAAACTTATATGCATTTTACGTAAATATGACACCCAGGAAGACCTCCGACTCCCTAAAAAACAACTTCTGGCTACGTGCCTGCTAGGGACAACAAAGTTTAAAAATATTTTCTAAATGGCAATAACCTCTCCTGATTATTGCCATCATCTATTATCTCATCTCTGTGTCCTCAATTATCAGATTCCAAACTATTTCCCAGAAAGTTAAAAAGCTAATTCAAGTCCATTTATTAATTTTGAAACTTTAAGTACGTTGACGGTAAAAATAAATAAATAAATAAATAAATAAATAAATAAATAAATAAGGGAAATATCAGTTGTATTTATGGCATTAAAACCAATTTTTTAATACTTATATATCATTAAGTGGCTCCGTAGTCTAGTGGTTAGAGCATTGGACTCATGCCCGCGTGGTCCCGGGTTCAATTGCCGGTTTGAGTCCCAGTTTTCGGCGTCCACCCAGCGTCGTGAGGAAAACGGTGGAGTCACGTGAATAAAGACGTGACGGCCACTCGGTCTAGAAAGCCTCTAATACGCCTATTCGTGGCTAGATGACGCGCAATGCTGATCACACTGCCGTCACTCAGGTGGATGCAGTTCCACCAAGCGCGGACAGAGGGCGTTGGGGCAGGCTCAGGACCTATCGGTCTGTAGCGCCGGTGGTTGTTATTTATTATATCATTAAGAGCTGAATTGCTCTAACTTTCGGATGAGATATTAAAACTTCTCATGTAATTTTATAGTTTCCATAAAGATATTTCCTTCTTTGTTTAAAGGAGAACCAAATTTAGAATCAGGTTGATGCACATTTATATTGAAGACTAAAGTTAACCCGCAATAAGAGAGCAGCTTATCCAAAAATGGCAGGAAAAAGACCGCCACCAATTTACTGAGAATGTTTCTTTTAAAATGTCAGGGTTTTGGTTAATTAAAATAATGTAGTTTGAGATAGCGTACAACGGAATTTAACTCGTGGGTACCTTGAAGTTCAATCAACTTCGAGGTGGGTTCTAGATATGAAACGGTTGAGAATCACTAAGAAGGTTATCACAAGTATTAGAGATGTTTAACCTCAGCGAAAGGCGTGCCTTGAAGCGGCGATCAGGATTTTAATCTTAATTCTATCCCAGCGTTAATTACTCATCTGTTCTCCTATCCTAGCCTGGCCTGAGCCGTAGATTCTAAAGGCCATAAATCAATTCAATTGACATGATTACGTACGAAGATGGCCAGAGTCTGCTCCACCTCAATCCTTGGGGAAATAAAATATTTTACAACAATCCCTGTACACTATAACTTGTTAGGAAAGTACCCACACAGCACAATCACGTTAAGTAAACGTTTATTCAACTTTTTCTTAAATGTTTAATAAACGTTGAATTTTGGTTGAATTTACGTTGATTCCACGTTTATACAACTATCGGATTAGTATTCTAAGAAATGTTGATTCAACGTTGAATCTGACGTTTAATAAACGTTTTAAAGACGTTGAACTAAACCTTTTACGCAACTTATTTTTGGCATTGACGTTGATTCAACGTTACAAAACGTTGAATAAACGTCTATTCAACGTTTAGAGAGAAGCAAAATTCAACCTTCAGGACAAATTTCGTACCTTTCCCAAAAATCCATACTTACAACGAATATTTGAATCTGTGAAGATGAACAGAATAATATGTTTCCCAGACCGAAGCGGCGAAGCCTAGTACTTCAATGTTCAGTACGATACAATTTTAGAATTGATTCCAGGAAAAATCCTTTGATTGTAGGATTTTAACCTGGAATCAACCATAAAATTGTAATTTCAATTAAAGCATATCGTACTGAATATTGAAATACTAGACTTCGGTCTGGGAAATTTCTTTTCTTCATCTGCACAGATTTAAATATTCGTTATGAGTAGGGATTTTGGGGGAAAGGTACGAAATTTGTCCTAAAAGTTAAATTTAATTCTCCTCAAACGTGACAATCCAACAATCCGGGTTTGATTCCCGGTGGGAGAAGTTTAAACAATTTTACCTAGGTCGTAAGTCCCAGAGGTCTCTGAAAATTATATTATATAACACCTAATGAAGTTTAAGCATAAAACTATCACTGAAGATTTTCTGTAGGTTACAAACATTCAACACTCACAAACATTCAACGCTGAATCGACGTTTAATCAACGTTGTGCTTTCCACTATTTTAGAAGGTTTAAAAGCACAATTTATTTCAACATTTAATAAACGTTTAATACTGGTCATTCTTTAAACATTTATTAAATTACGTTGATAAAATATAAAATTCAACGTCATCAAATACAACGTTGTCAAAATTCAACGTTTTCAACGTTCATAAAACGTTAATTCAACATTGTGTGCTGTGTGGGGAAGCACAGCGGGTTCTCACTGATGTTACTGTTCAGCCAGATAAGGCAGTACAAATACTATTGTCTGTGCACTTAGCAGTTCTCTATTGTCCATCAAATATCATACTTTTAAATCTGCAGCGGAAATTCAAATTATCTACTTAATTCTAATTACATGTGTCAAGCGAAAGAAAAAAGTATAATTCTTAAAAGGAAACAGGAAATTTGAGAATATATTGTCAGGGAAAAGAGATTACTTCAAAATCATAGCAACGGATGAAACTGAAAAAAAAAATGTGTACAATTCGTTTCGTAAATATCGTCAAGTTAGTGAGAGAGAGAGAGAAAAAAAAAAAACAATTAAGAATTTCCCAGACTATTGTAACTTCCCATGACTATGCTAATTGAAGTAGTTGACAAATATTCCACTAGATGGCAGGAAGAGTCTCATCGTACTTGCATAATTTGTACTCGTGCGAAAACGGAACAACATGATAACAAACATTGATGTTGGTTTATTTGCATACAGTTCGACAAAATTATACACAGAAATTGCATATTTTCACAGATTTAGGCAGTACTTATGAGTTGTTTGTTGTGGCTTTGTCCTTCAGTTCGGTTGTTCAACTCAAGGTCCTCTTTTTTTTTAACTTTACCACGAGAAAAAAGTGAAACAATTACTTAATTTTTTTTCTTCTAACCTTTTGTCTGTTCAACAAGTTCTTGTAAGATGTCACATAGCTTCTTGTGTTGTTTGAATGTTGTCACGCAAGTTTTCATCGATTGTTAGCTAAAATTGCAGCTACTTGCTGGCTGACTACCACGACGAATGGTAGACGGCACCAATCGTTGCTTGGGAGTTGGGAGACTGCCAGCGATGTGTGGAGGAAAAATGATGTAACCGAAAGCTAGGGTCAATTGAAAGTTTAAAAATCGAAAAAAAGAGGAAGCAGGTTTGACTGAAAATTTTGAGAAAGAGTTTTTCGATAGAAAAGATTTTGTATTATTATTGGAAGTAATTTGAATTTGATTTTTTTTTTAATTTATGGCCTTTAGACATCTAAGCCTCAGGCCGGAATAGGGGAGGGGAAAGGATTCGGGAAGGTGTCTTCGGACAGGACTTATGTTGAAGGTGCCATCCCGGCATTTGCCTGGTGTGACTGAGTAAAAAACCTGCGCCAACGGTCTACCACTGAGTTATGTCGTCTCGTATTGGAAGTAATATCATTCCGTATGCATTATACGAAGGAAATGTACACATCCTCCATACACTATATTGTATACATTGCAGCACGATCTATATCTCCCTGTGTTACATTAGAATTTTACTAAGGCTGCACTTATTCGGTACAATGTTATATGTTATACGGAATGCAGTGTGCAGCATGCAGTCTTTACGTCGCTGACATGTGCTACGTCAAAATTTCACTGTACATAAGAAGCACGGTGTTCTGACGATAATATGTGGTCTCAAAATAACATTATTTAAATGTTTCCTTCTGTGCAATATATCTTTTTTTTTGGGGGGGGGGGGCGTGTATAGAAATTCTCAGAATGACAGGAAACTACATACGCCACTATTTTCGACAGAGAACTAACTGAGACACGTCTTGATTCACCATTAATTTAGTATTCTTTTTCATCTGTCAAAAGATGGCAGCACTATCTCCGTATATGTCTAAATGTATTTTCACTGTTACACGAAATGTCAATGCTGCTCCTACAAATTCAAGCCTAGAGAGTTCTAACTTTTAAGGAAGAAAGTTCATAACCAATTCAAGAGCTCAATCAATGACGATTTTTAATTTTCTTTTTTCTTCATTGTTGAAAGAGCTTCAATAGCTTTTGATATGCACAACAACAATCAGGTAATTTCAACAATGAAGAAAAACGAAAATAAAAAATCGGCATTGATCGAACTCTTGAATTGCGTATAAACTTTTCTTCCCTGAAAGTTTGAACTCTCCAGGCTTGAATTTGTAGGAGCAGCATTGAAATTTCGTGCAACGATAAAAATACATTAGACATATACGGAGGTAGTGCTGCCATCTTTTGTTGGAGATCGTTGCTTTACAGTTTACACTAACTTTAAGTCGCTACGCGCCAACTGCACTCCTCTGTTTTTTCATACACCCACGCACTCTCTCCTTCTTGTCCTAGAATTCCTTAACGTGTTTTTTCTTCTCTTCTTTGGATATCGAGAAATGAGTTCATTCTTGGTCTAGATCGATTTTTGATTATTTTTTTAAAATCCCATTAAAGAGATAGGGCGTTTTGAGCGCCATCTAGCTTTTGAGATTCACATTAAGTAGGCATTTAGATCAACATTAATGTATGTTTTATTTAAGTAAAATATTCCTTTCACTAATGTAGATAAATTCGGTTCCCACTGACGTCATATAATTAATTACAATGGTGCGTCGTTATTACAATGAAATCCGAACACCAAAAATAGAAGGTAATGATAGATGAATGAAATTCTGCCAGCAGATTACTCCTTATGATGTATCACATTGATACAAGGATACTACTGTACATGCGGAATGAAGTGTTCCAGTTCTGTTGTTACTCGTAAGCGTTAATGTCACTGTGAGTGGCTGTGGTCATAACATGTTACGAATAATATTATATCGACTGCCTCAAAGGTATAAACGACTAGCATATGGACAACTAGCAAAACTTGAATGAGACCACGTGGCAGGGCTTCGGAAGGCTTATTCGCCCTACGTGAGATAATTGCAATAATTGGTCGCGAGATGTCTCTACTTCGTATAGCTGTTGGCAGGAATGCTACCAGAAAACCGAAGTCCGGGAGCTCGCGATCCACTGGCGCAAAAGGAGACCGGTAGTTTCGCAAGGTGGCCATAGTGTATCGGAGTGCGTCTGCAGCTGTGTTACAAAGGAACCGTTCTGAACTGTCTGACCTGTATACGAAAAGTCCTTTGACGTGATTGCTACTCACTTCTGCTCCTGCCAAATACGGTTTCAGTGATATCGCGCTCGACCCACTGGAGTCCAGAATTGAATTAGGTGGTACGGACGAGGTCTGTTTCTGCCTTTGTACCAGTGATGGATGTACACGGGTCAATAAGGAGACTTGTTGACATTACCACTATACAAACATATCAAGGGATGGTTTGGGTTGGAATTTCCACCCTGATCGTTTTACCGAACACCCTCAGAATCCGTAGTGCTTCCAATTACGGTACTGAAAGCCGGGAGGGGGGGGGGGGGATTCCACACGACAACGCTGGTACCCAAACCGCAGATGCAACCTGACATGCTCCTCGAGATGTGAACGTGTTACCCTGGAGGGTACGATACCAGATCTTTCGCCCCTCGAGCATATGTGTAGGTGCAGCACAGTAGGTGAGACTCCCGGCGGGGGCCTCGCAGTAGGACGTCAACTTCGGTCTCGTTTCTAACCAGTATCGAACCATTGCTTATCTGACTGTTCAGGCATAGCAGGTGTGGAACACTATCCCACAGGATGATATCCCAGTACCTGTACGATGACACGCACGAGTGCGCATGCCTGCACTCAAAGTAGCGGTGACGAGATCTAAAACGGTTCACCAGGTCATTCGCATCAAGTTTTGAACCGGGTCAGACCACGTCAGAAAAAGTGAACCGGTTTCATGTCGGGCGGCGATGACATTCAACTTAGATAATGGCGCTGCGCTTGCATCCTCTAATTTGTGACCTTGTAATCTTTATCAATGTAACACATCATACAGGATAATCTGCTATCCAAACTATTCCTTGATGTTTTGATTTCATTTTCCGTTAGAGTATATCAAAACTCAGCGTTCATCAATTAATCACATTCTGGGATCCATTTCGGTTGAGGTATGGATGTTAGTGGATTTTTTAAAGCTTAGTAAATTCATAAAATGAGATCGATCCGAAGTCAATAGTTACTAAAAGTCCCTCTCCGAAAAAGAACGCATGCAGATTTCATGAAATTAAGTTCTACGTAGTTTTACAACTGTGTGGCGACATTAAAATTTCCACGTTTCTGTCATTACCTTCAATTTCGTTCTAAAATTTTAAAGATATGTAGAAAATGAGAAATGCTAATGAGAAAATATTATTCTCATGCACGATAGCGAAAATAATAATAAGATTGATTTTGCCCAAAAGGAGTAAATATTTTAGCGTTTTGTAATAGCCACAAGATCCGCGTGCATGCATATAATAGCCCTTTTCCTTTGGATTTACACTATTGTTCTTTTTTCTTTTTTTTTAAAAAAAAAAGAAAATCTTCGTTTGTGCTTCTTTTTACTTTTCGTCATTGAGATATATTTTTGTTGTTGCAAAACTCTCAACGGTCTTCGCCATTTTATTCTTATCGCTAAAGAAATCAAATATTGAAAACACGTAAGGTAACCAAATAACATACTTTTTTTCATTGCTTATAAATGATTAATCGAAAGGAATTTGTACATACGTTCCCTGCCATTCTTTCATTATTTATTCTACGTATTCCCTGTGCGATACGCGGGGATACGGAGGTAGCGTTCCACATGTTCTTGAGGTGGGGTGGTCAGTCCCACGGTCGACCGCCTTTACCTTCCCAAGGTGCCTCTGGTACTCAATTTGATAGGAGGCTGAGTGGACTTCAGAGCACCAGGTATGGAAACACTGTGAGAAAAGTCTCCTCCAGTGTCCTGGCCAGGGTTTGAACCCGGGCCGCCTGATTCGTAGTCAGACGCGCTACCACCTGTGCTACGGACAAAATATACATATCTGGGTTTCTTAACGTAAAATAGAAAGAAATACGAAATCAAGCAATTTTCGAAAAGGTTCCAAATAAGAGATACCTGTATTTTCATCATATTATTCGTGTTAAAATTAGAAAAGTGCAGACGTTAATGTTATAGATTAACTGAGACAGCGAATGAATGCAATATGGAGCTTACCAATTGCCTTGGAATACAAACATTTCGCATATTATAAGGATTAGGTGAGTTAAAATATTTTTTTAAAAAAAACGATGTCCAATTACACGAATAAGATTTGTGATTAAAACTTACAATTAAACCCACTTTGGATTCTGCGCCTAATAAGTGCGAATTTCAAACTTTGTTTTATTTCAGGGGGGGATTTCGCCCACTCAAACAGTTTTTCCGCAGAAAATAAAAATTACGTATAAGCTCGTTTCTTGTGTACTACATGTGTACGAAGTTTCGTTACAATCGTGCATGTTCTAATTTAGTTCTGGACTGGGTTTACACAAAATGGTGTGTTTATGTGACAACATGCATGGAGGGGACTCTGCCCCCCCCCCCCCAAAAAAAAAGCATTATTCCGCTGAAAAAAAGAAAACAACACGTATTGGCTTATTTTCTGTCTACTATGTAAGTGCAAAGTTCCATTCAAATCTTTTTCAGGCCTTTATCTCACTTTCAGCTGTCATCTAAAATAATATCTCAGTCAGGAAGGGATTTCGCCCTCTCAAACAGTTCTTTTCCACAGATAAGAAGAAACATCTTTTTCTTTATTTTATTTGTACTTTTTATCTGCCAAATTTCGTGGGGGGAAAAAATTGGTGTGGATCACTTTGAGGATGTTCCTTGTGAACATTCATATTTTTAAGCCACCATATTTAGTTAATACTTCGTATCTTGAGACCTAATCAGTATCCTAAGGACCCGTACAAGTTCTTTTTTTGGGGCCCAGCATCATTAACGAATTGAAGACCTTCGAAATGTGTATTTTGGGAACCGCGTGCTACAACATCCGAGGGCTCTTTGGTTATCAGTGGGTGGGACCTTTTTAAAATTCCCGAGTGGGCCGTATGGTTACCAGTCCGCCCCTGAGTACAAGAGAATACCAAGTATACAGTAAGACAATGAAGAGGCAACAGCGGTAACCATGGAGAAGGATGAATGTGGTACAAAGGAGCTGTCACAATAAATAGCATTGATAATAATAATAATAACAATGATCAATTCATTATTCACTAACTGGGACTATTGACAAGTTTAAGAATATTTAATAAAGATCTTAATTCCAGAGTTATTTTTTTCTTATTGTGTAACCCTCTTTAAGCTTCAGTAGCTTCGCTAAAAATATATAAACATTCAAACAGTACTTGCATATATCTTGTTTTCTCATGTCTGTAAAGAAACTAATAAAAATCCAAATTGCAAAAAGGGAAAAGAAATAATCTTATATCATTACTGTTCTACATATCGTATAGAGACCAAGGCCACTGTGTTACTGTGGGAACCCTCTACTGCAATTATTTTCTGTATGGTTGACAACTATATCAAAATATTGGGAAGTAAGTGTTGGCCGGAAACAAGATATTACATCACCTTACTAAAAATATATATATACAAGGCTGAGGCTGCCTGTCTCCTGCTGTGAGTGGCTCTCCAGCTCTGCTTCGTTACTAGACCATGACAACAAGGATGACAATAATTATTATGCCTAACATTTTATATAACTTTTTCTGCATCAATATAAGCTGGACGGACAAAAAATTAGACTCCTATACAAAATCGTACCTAATATTCTCTCTTGGAGTGAACCAAAGCACCAATGCCGCATTTGACATGGATTCAGCAACTATGTGGATGTAATCAACAGAGATTTGAAGCCACTCCGTTGTTCCAAATAGTCCATATTTTTTAATCAAATTTAAATCTGGGGACATTGCTGGCCAGGTAAGATGTGAAAGGATCTTTGCATGTTCGTCGACATAATGAGTGACAGGTTTGGTCCGATGCACCTGAAAGTTAACGCCCTTAAAAAGGGATGCGTGCAGACTTCGAATAACACTCAGATGGTGGTCGAAAGACACAGTCCCTTTTCTATCAAGAACCCGAGTGTAGAAATGGTGGTTCAAGCGCACAGCGAGTTCCACCAGAAGGTCCCTTTCGGTATAGGCAAAGCACCCGCAGACCGCTACAGACCCACCTCCAGTTTGAACCCCACCTTGTACAGAGTCATCACTGACGGCTTCATGCAGTTGTTGGTTCACTCTACGTTTCGTATTATTTACAGCGAAGGTAGAAACAACTCATCAGACCAGGTTATTTTGGAGTCTTGCCCAATTGCATTCGTGCTGTTCTGTGTCCGGATATTAACAATGACATGTTTTTTCTGGGTACCCTATTCCAGATCGTCATGTTATGGAGTTCTCGTCATAGTGGGCGTTCTGAAATTCATACATGTGCACCGGCATTGATGGGTTGGAATAATTGTTGCCTTGAGGCGAAGCGATTGTTGCACACTATACGCCACATGACGGTCCCCGTTTGCGAATAGATTTTTCGACCACAGTTTGTTTCCTTTGCCTAAATACACGGTTTACTGTGGGACGCACCAGCGAATTTCGTAACTTTCCCAATACTGTGTCCTTTTCACCATCCAAATGCGTTAACTTTTTTAGCACTCAATCACATCTACACATGGAACACACACACACACTGTTACACTGTACAAGCCACGTTTACCACAAGTGTGCGCCACCAAAGTATAACCAGTACCTGCTCTATCTGAGGGAGATAATTAATTGTTCGCTGTGTTTATTTTTCTCGTTCTTTTTCAAAAGCAGAAGCAAGGATTTTTACGTTCGTAAGCGATATGAACAGATCGCATCTTCGGCCGACCAGGTGTAAGCAGCATGTTACACAACTAAAGAAGAACATAGCTTTAACAGACAAAGCAAACGTGTGCATGAGAAATGTAGGAAATACGCACAATTCAGAACTAAAATTTTGAATTTATTTATGACCCTTTGGGTGGTTTAAGGGTCAGGTCTGATAGGAGAGAGGAAAGGTTGCGGCAAGGAGTCGGTCAGGGTCTAAGTAGAAGTTTTCCTGGTGTGACTGGGAGAAAACCTCAGTCAGGGTACCCGACCGCAAAGATCAAATCCAGGACTTCCCGAATGCAAAGACATTCGGGAAGTCTACCACTGAGCTACGGCCGCTCCATGAATAAGGTTAGAGTAAAAACTTAAAACGGTATAGGTGACACCGTCCTTAAGCGCGTATAACTTTCACTTACCATTCGATAAATCAAAGCCAAGGTCTACATTGAATGTATTTTTTTCGATCATATCTTGTGTAAGCATTTTTCTTTGTTTACTTTTTATTTGTGAGAATATTAAAATAAAAATTCTAGCACCTACCTTGTGCGCGAGTCTGTGTTTGTAGAATCGAGGCAACTCCATGACAGAAGTCCTGGAATCCGATAACTCCATGTCGATTGGGGTCCAACTGCTGGAGAAGACGTTCCACGTCCTGGAACACAAATTATACAATTAAATTAGAAGTTTCATTTCAAATATGTTCTATTTTACTCTGTTCTAGTTTATTTTTACAAACTTCTGAAGTAACAGACAATGTAATAATAGTAATAATAATAAATTTATTTTTCTTGTAATAAGATAAAATTATTATACGAGGGCTGTTCGAAATTTTTCTGCAATCAATATGAAAAAAAGACGTGTAAAATTCTGGAAATAGTTTTACTGCTTCTCAACCTTTAAGATCGATACACTTTTGCATAAACTCAAACCAATTTTGAAAGCACTTTTCTCACTCGGAGTCTTGTGCCTCAGAAACCACTGTTCGGAATACGTCAACAGCTGCTTCAGGCTGCTTCAATCGCTCACCACGCATCTTCTTTTCAATGTTTGGGAACAAAAAGAAGTCATTAGGTGATAAATCGGGTGAGTACGGACAATGAGTCATTCATTCGACATGTTTACTGGACAAAAAAAAAGAAATCAACAGTTGTGTGTGCTGAGTGGGAGCTGGCGTTATCATGGTGAAGAATGATTCAATGATTTGGTTTACGCAATTCATTGATGACCTCTGGGAAACAAATTGTGTACCACTCAGCATTTACAGTCCTTCGATTTTCTAAAGCTATAGTTGCCACATGTCCCGTATAACCAAATAAACAAGCAATCATTTACTTAGCAGCACTCCTCGAACGAACAACTTTTGTTGGTTTCGGCTCACTTTGAAACACCCAGACAGTGGATTGCTGTTTAGTTGCGGGCTGTAACAATAAATCTGACTTACCTCGGTTGAATTTTTTGAGCATGTCTTTATACGACTTGACACGAGCCTGTTTTTGAGTTTCGGTCAAGGTGTGTGGGATCCAACGGCTTGAAAACTTTTGTACGTTCACGCAACGTTCAAAATCATGTGTATTGCTTCCATGTCAACGTTCAAGGATGCTTGAATCTCACGGTATGTCACACGTCGATCTCTCCTAATTATGTTACGCACAGCATCAACCCTACTGAGAACAACAGATTTGGATGGACGACGTTCACGAAATTCATCACTGAGAAATGTGCGAACACGCTGGAATACGGAAAACCAATTGTACGTAGTTCTCTTATGGTGTACCATCCCGAAAAGCCAAATGAAGTCGCTCGATGCATTGTTTCGGTGTTAAACTACATTTGTAATCATTTAAAAAAAAAAAAAATCATTGCCCGAAAGTTTCACGCGAAATTTCCATTTATCAAACAAAACTACTTCTTCCAACCAGTGGCGGTTCTAGAGGGAAAAAAACTAGGGGGTGGGGCAGCTCTCAACGTTGCATATTATATCTATATATATAAAGTGTTTCTATTTTGATGCTGTCCTGCTGTCCATAATCTACATTCTCTTTCTTTCCTCTTTTGCCTTCCCACCATTCGTTCCAATGCGTTTTTCAGTACAAGCTCTTCTCAGACAATGACCCAACAATGTTTGTGTGGGTGGGTGGGTGCGGGGGAAAGGGGGAAATTCCCCCTCACTTACTTTTTATCCCCCTCACATATTAGTTTTTTCTATCCCTGGTGGGGGGGGAATAGTATAAGGGAGGGAACATTGTTTCATAATGAAAGTCTATTATTTTTGTACCGAAGTCTAGAGCCCTAACCATCAGGCTACAGAGAAGCTCATCAGTGCATGGAATTTATGGAATTTACAGAGGCAAACTTATAGTTAACTGCCAGATTTACTCTGGATAAAATGACTTGATTGGATTTTACATAAAACGGCATTAAGAGTCCCTCCCTCTACACACACACACTTAAACATCTATAAATACCACACTGGATATATTGTATAATTCAACACCAATTTAGACCTAAATAAGATTTTTAAAAAAAAACAGCAACGAAGATTTCTACTTTTTACTTGTAGGTCGGACTAGAATTTCCTATATTATTTTTATAGTAAGAAGTAAATCGGACAACGATTAGCGTTCTGTCGTTTTCGGTATAAGCTACTGGTGGTATAACTTCGAAATAACACCGCATTGCCTATGCCTATAAGCAATAAATTACCTTTTTAGATGATATGGTCTTCCGTTTGTTACAACGTTGTTGATAGTGAAGACTTATAAAAGGTTTTAAAAATAAAAAATACTGTGTTCATAACCAAAAAACAATAGAATAACTACTTGAAACGTGTTCTAAGAAATTAAACAATCGTTTAAAACTCGACAAAATGCAGTTTCTAACATACACTGTGACTCCTTCCCCCACCCCATGTTTATAGAAGAAGCTTATCATGGTACACTTCATTTCATGTTCAAGAATCGATAACATTAAACTTCTTGCAAATAAATATTAATTATACTAAATATTTCAAGACTATTGAGGATATTAGTATATCTTCACTGCAAAAAACTGGGGGGGGGGCATCCCCCCGACCTAGAACCGCCTCTGCTTTCAACTGCTGAGAAAAAAACAAATGCATAGGCGTAAACAAACAATCAAAGATAATTTAAACGTAGAAAGGTCCATTCTTCCGAACTGTATAATAGCGGAACACTAGCGCCACTACTGGTAGTATTTACAACAAACCTTTTCAGCGGCCCTCGTATTAAACACATAGATTTCAATACATTCTCTATCAGTAAAAGTGTGTACGATATGAAGAAAAGGGATTCTGCAAGGATTTTCAGTTTGTGGGGGTAAAGACAAAATTAATAAGTAGTTTTGCATGGTTTCTACGGAGTTTTAACAGAATAAAAAAAATTAAGTTGGATGATTTCGACGATTTGGATGGATGGCATTCTCCATTGGAGGGGTTTGGCAAAAATCCCTGGTGAAAAGTTCGATTAGAAGCATATGCGAATATCCAGTATAGAGAGGAGGAAGAGAGAGGGGCGGGGAAGGCGAAAGTGCGAAACAGTGATGGTCCAAATTACTCTTTTAACACACATTAACACAAATTACTTTCCCACGTATTCTTTAGAAAAATGCCTTCAAGAAATATTATCTTCACTTTTTAATCAATTTAAGTCAGTACTTCCCGTCTCGTTCACGTTCTACAACTTCACAAGTAGTGCGCTATTTAATTATCTTGTTTTGATGAGCGAAATAAAAAAACCAACAACAACAAAAACTTTTAAAAGCAACTATCACTAGTCTCAACACTTGCCTTTTCCCATAGAACGACGCAGAAATGAAATACCACGTTTATAACATGTCACTACTAGATGTCATACTTGTATATATATTTTTTTTCCTGTGGATTTTTTCTTTCTTTCTTCAATATTTCACTTCATAATTTTTCACTCCATGACAAGATTAATTTAAGAAGAGAAAAGAAAAAAACAACTATATTTATAGCATGGAGGACAAGCCATTGTAGAAAACGAAGCGTATATTGTTTTACTATAACGCTGTGAGAGACGTCCTGACCTCTTTTGTCGTTTTGGAGAGTTAAGAGATGATGTCTCCTTTTCGTATCCATGGGAAAAACAAAAAGATTAATTCTATTATCAACTTCTTGGAACAATATGACTGACACTTGTTGCTCTCATTTTTATAATGTTTCTATTTTCCAAGTGAGTGGCTGATACAAGGGAAGGTGTTAGGGTGGGAAATTGGACCAACTTTTACTGGTGTAGCTTTCATATTCCACGTGCTGTGCGATAGGCATCGCTGTAGTTATATTACATACAATAATAATACTATAAATCAATTAAATGCTATTATGATTTTTAAAAATAAATTCACGTCAGTGTTTCACTTTACAATTGCACTCTGTCTAATTGCAAAGTTTCAACCTTTTAACATAATTCCCTTGGTTTCAATGGAAGTTTCAAATTTCAAATTACTCTCCTGTAAACCTTAGAAATGGACATTTGACAAGTGTCTTCTGGCATATTGTTGCCATCGAAAAAATTAATTTGTCTTAGAAAACCATTATTTTTGAGCTCAAAACTTTGTGACAAGCACAAGAAGCGATTTGCTAATTCGTAGACAGCGAGCTTCCATCCGTGGAAGCTGGTTACATCTCGACTTTGCTTGTTTGGTGTTCATTTCCAGAGTATTTTAAGTTGACTGACTTATCGTATCATAGCGGAGCGGCAGTTGCAAATACTCTTTATGCTTTCTACGTTTAAATGACCACAAATTCTTGTGTTATATTGTGACTCAAACAGAAAAGCGAGATGGATTTGAATAGGAAAACTGTCCATTTATCTCGGTTTATTCGTACATACACTTCCTCTGATGAACAAGGTCAAATCAAATAAGAGCTCTCAATGCATGCTGTCAGGAAAGTGCCATTCGTGCTCACATCGTTATCATTTTCAATGTTGTTGGAAATATGTTTTGACGCATTACAATATTCATTGTAGACACTTTCTGTTTGCTGGACAGTAAATAGCTTTGGCATGACACTTTCACAATCCATCCGTTGTAACGAAATATAAAAGGGACAAACCTCTTTAGAAAACAAAACTGGCTGCGAGATTGGATCCCAGGATCTCTTTCAGTGTTCACATTTTGGCAACAGGTTCTTTACTTTCTTGCCCCATTCCTTCCGGTCTTGTACTTATGTACCCTAATCTCAAGCAACACAAGCGAGTCTGAAAATAAGCCCTTAGGAGCTGATTTAATTTTAAAACACGCTTGCGTTTCTTGCGATTTGGGTGAATAGCCAACTGAAACACGTGGTGTAGTTTTATTACGTGTTGTAACACGTATTTCAATTAGCTATTCACCCAAATCGCAAGCAAAGCACGCAATGCAAGCTTTCATGAAAATCAGCCCTTAGTGGCATCAAAGTTATATTTCTAGAAACATAAAATATTGCTCTTCAATACACAAAATTCTTTCGGAGAATATGGTGCAAGAGTGCAAAACGTGAAACTGCAATAATACAAGTAAATTGTTAACCTGCTGATGAAGATGATTTCAGTTCATCAAAAAGTAATATTTCGTTTCACCTAAAAAAGAGGGATGGTTAATTTCATTTCTTTGAACTAGGGGGACGGCATTCCACTCAAATCGATCACTCCGCTATAATATCACAGAACAGAGTAAGAAGTGATGCTACGTATCCTATTCATAGTAACAAACAGAACACGTGCTGCCATCTGATGTCTCTAGTCGGCTTTTCTAGAATAAGAGCACGTGATATACGGTCACTGTAGTCGAGGAAAACTTGGTGGGGAAAGAGTCCAATCTCATTTGTTCTTATATACAAAGGAATAGTTTCTATAAGACGTTTATTAAAGTATATTGCAATTAACCTTCTTCTCTAGTTTCGCAAAATAACGTGTAATAATACTGTAGAAAATGAGATGTAATATTAGTATTCCTAGATTCCTGATATCCTAGGTTTCATATTAGCCTAGAAGCCTGTAAATTTATTTTAATTTTTCTTTATAGAGTATATACCCACTGTGTAGATACAGTAATATACTAATAACTTCTGTGAAAAGAAAAAAAGTTGTAGAAAATATGTCTGCATACTGATCGGGAGTGGAAAAGTACTCAAGAATCGACCGAAAGCTCTTTTACCAGGTGTATGCATAAGTAGTTTCCGGTTTACCTAAGAGATGGCGCCAGCGAAAAGTACGCAGCGTATTCATTTGACACATACGTCAGTTTGTTCGTCTGACATTAAACTACAAACACACACAAGTTGAGTCCGCCAAACACTAGCGTCTTTGTTTTATCGTTCAGTGATCATGTCGAAGTTTGTGCCTGAAAAAGAACATTTGCGGCACGCATTGCTTTTCTTATTTAATCAAAAGAAAACGGCTGTTGAAAGTCATCGTGTACTGGTAGTAACATATGGTGAACACGCTCCATCGATTAGAACATGTGAGACATGGTTTCGACAATTTAAAAGTGGTGATTTCAATGTGAAAGACAGTGCGCGCTCTGGTAGACCACAAAAGTGCGAGAACGAGCAATTGCAGGTGTTATTGGAGGATGACCCAACTCAAACTCAACAGCAAATGGCAAAAGCATTAAATGTGTCACAAGAAACAATCAGCAGACGTTTACGAGCAATGGGGAAGATCAATAAACTGGGTAAATTGGTCCCATACCATTTGAATGAACGTCAAATGGAAAATCGTAAAGTCACTTGTGAAATGCTGCTTCAACGCCACGAAAGAAAATCCTTTTTGTATCGAATTGTGACGGGTGACGAAAAATGGATTTATTTTGAAAACCCGAAGCCGAAAAATCGTGGCTTTCACCTGGCGAAGCCGGTCCTTCAACACCAAGGCCAAATCGTTTTTGCAAGAAGACCATGCCTTGTATCTGGTGGGACCAGAGCGGTATTGTGTATTATGAACTCTTGAAGCCCGGCGAAACCATTAATGCACAAGGCTATCGCCAACAAATGATTAATTTAAATCACGCATTGATCGAAAGGCGACCGGAATGGACCCGAAGACATGCAAAGTGATTGTGTTACACGGCAATGCGCCGTCTCACACAGCGAAACCAGTGAAAGACACCTTGAAATCGCTTGGATGGGACATCCTTCCGCACCCGCCGTACTCCCCAGACCTGGCGCCATCTGACTATCAACTCTTCGCATTAATGGGGCACGCGCTCGCAGAACAGCACTTCAGTAATTTCGAAGACGTTGGAAAATGGCTCGACGAATGGTTTGCAGCAAAAGACAAGCAGTTTTTCTGGCATAGAATTCATCAATTACCTGAAAGATGGGCGAAATGTGTAGAAGCCGATGGCCAATATTTTGAATAAAACAAAATTAATTTCCCTTGAAAATTACGTGTTTTCTTTACCACAAAAACCGGCAAAAACTTGTGCATACACCTGGTATTTGAGATGTACAACACGATTCACACACACACACACACACACACACACACAAAATTGAGGATTGGTACATACTCTTAACTCGATACACTGCGCAATATCATAATAATGAATGAGTAGTTGTCAAAAATATTCTACCTGTTCTGCTTATTATGTAAATTATTTCACTGTTGCTCAGAATAATCAAAAAATTACATCGGTCATTTTGTGTGAAAGTAAGTGTACAAAACATGTGTTTAAAATATAGCAGAAATGTGTGTTGTTGTTTTTTTTACAGTGTATCACATGTTATTTCGAAACTTAACATGTAAAAATCCAAGAATAGACCGATTGTTTCTTCAACGCAAGAAGAACACACGTAACAGTCTTCTCCTTGCATTGACTAGACAAACCATTCAAATTATGAGTTCTATGCACTTTGCATATTCTAAAGAGTGTAATAACATTATAATCATAGTACTAATTCTTCCAGTTCCATCACCTCAAGTTACAAGGACAGACAAACACATTCACATCCAGTCAACGAAACTTCTGAGAAATGAGAGGTTCCTTTGTCTTGTACTGTCCTCAATGTCAGTATATCTATTCACTTATAATAACCTCTTAATTGTCTTGTATAGTTTGGCTTGTAAAGTTAAGCATAGGCTTGAGAAATTTCCCAGATTCCCTGCTCATGCAATGCCTGTTTAAGACATGATGTGCACAATTAAACACGTGGACATCTTTCTTTTGTGGCTGTGAAAACAAAACCAAACACGATGAAATCCCATGAAACTTTTAATTGCTTCTTTAAATAACAAAATCAAACTTGTTTTTTTTTCACCTGCAAGTCTGTAGCCACACAATATAATAATAATAATAAAAAAGAAAAGAAAAAGAAAGCGAAAGGATAGTTCAAATGTCAAGGCTGTGACCTTCTGCAGTACAAGAGATTCCCTGGCTCTTGCATGTTTAACTCTATAGATACTGCTGTTGATTCTATCAGGGCCATTACGGGGAAAATAAACGATGGGAACGTGCCTTTATGGTTCCGCCTTTTTCCCACAATTTGCAATATAATTTCCTTTTGTTGACCATTTGTTTACCTTGAACATTATTATTTTAGCTACTTTTTTACTCTCGTTGATATTGTAAGCAAAAGTTATTACCTGCACTGTAGATATAATAATAATAATGATAACATAGTAGTTTCAATGTTGCTCTACAGATGGTGCTGTCTTTTAAGTGAAATAAATGTCGAGATCACAGCGCGTAGCTTACTCAGCTACAATTTATAAGGATTAACTAAATATAGAACATTTATTTACATTGTTGAACGTATTAGCCAGCCTGACTGACTAACGGGCGTATCGATGTCGGAATTTGAACGGAAGTTGTGTCAAGAACAAAGAGTGTAAAGATACATGACCACACCTAACCTCCACGTTCGTATGGTTACTAATTTAAGATAATCTACGAAAAGTGCAAGAAAACAATTATTAATAACACATATAAACATATGAAAATATATTTTGAAAGAAAAAAAAGTATTATTCCTGCTGGGACTCGAACCCGGGCTCTTTCGCTTAACAAGCCGACGCCTTAACCACCAGACCACCGAGGCGACCTGGCAAAACGTATTTCTGAAGTTGTATTTACAGTTCACGTGTTACGTAACAAGCCAGTAGTGACGCGTTGTTGACTCAATTTCCGTTTAAAATTCCGACAGCGATACATTCTAGACCGACTATGGTTTGTCTCTACTGACTTTATGTTTCGTTGAGCAATTCGCACTAAACATAAACATATAAGCGCCCTTGACGTAAGACTGTAAATAGCAAGATAGTATGTATAAATAGCTGCTTTCTCCTGTCTTAAGTTACATAAAAAACATTGGTATTAATGTTGAATTTCTGGATTCAATTGCATGATACATAACGTAAAGCTTGTTTCAGTTAGGGATGCATTTATGGTGAGGGCGCCAGTATCAACAAACCATTCGTGTTTAAAGGCACGACTAGTTTTCGGAAGCAGTGTTTCCAACGCAGAATATGATTCGAAAAATATATCAGCTCTTCAAGAATTAGAAAAATGTAAGAGTAGGATACCTGCTGGTTGATTTTCTATTTTTTAAAACGGCATGTTGAAGAGGCTTTATTTTACATATATTTAATGCAGAGTGCTTAAAGCAATGTACATCAGACATTGTGTCGGGCATTGTCCATTGTCGCTCTTTTAAGGTAAACACGATGTTTCCAGAGATTAGCATACCGTACTAGTTACCGAAATGTAACAAGTTCGAATCCCGTTCATACCCATCGAAGAGAGAAAGCACAAAGTATAATCATAACCGAGCTGTCGTAGCTCAGTGGTCGGGCGTTGACTTAGCATTCGGGAGGTCGTGGGTTCAATCTCAGCGACCGGCCATGCTGACTGGTATTTGTCGAGGGGTTTTCCTCAGCTACACAAGGCAAATACTGAGATCGCACCTTCAACGAAGGCCATGGCCGTTATCTTCCTGCATCCTTTCCCCTCCCCTATTTCAGCCTGAGCCATACATGCCTGAAAGCCATAAACTGAATTCAATTCAACAAACTATAATCACAAAAATCACCGGATGAGGAAGTAATGTCCACTTCCGAAGCTGTGTAATCTCTTCAACACAAAGACAATGAGAACTCGGAGTGGCCAAGCTGTTAGCACGTTCGCTTTCTGTGTCCGAGGTCACAGGTTCAATTCCCGCTGGTGTATACTAAGCGGAGTGGTTCGGAGCCTACTTTGGTAAAAAAAAAAATTCTCTGAGTCCTTAGAAGCTCTTTATGAAGTTAATAACAAATCAATAAATCCTTTGAATACTGTGGCTGTGAAATTACCTAGAATAATATTCCTTCCAAAATCTGCAAAATATATTCGCAGAGCATTGGACAAATATTTTATTCCCGCTATGCGCAATAGTTAAGGATGAGGAGGTGCTGCTCTGATTACGGAACCATTCTCGTATTCGTTTCGTGGGAAGTGATTGAAAAAGTAAATCGGAACAGGATGCTTGGCCTGAGATCTTTATTGCTTTACTTTTAGAAGAGAAAAAGCAGTATTCTACCATCTGAGGAATGGCTGCTTTCTAACGAAAGAGCTCCAAGCATCACAAGAGCTACATATTGTCCTTAATGAAATTAAATGGGACATGAATTGAATTGATAATACGAATTTTAGGCACCTTGGGCTCAGACTGTCATCGGGAAAAATCCATATAAACAGTTACACATACACTCACATCAAATCAGTTAGCTCGTAAGTAGGTATGCGGGTTCGAACTCCGCGGCGGGTCATCCTGACAGAGTTTTCTCAAGGTTACCCTCAATTTCACCAGGTGAATGCCAGGATAGAACCTAAAGTAAGGCCTGGGCCGATACATTTTTAATCCTCTCCTCTACCCTATCCTGGCCTGAGTCACAGATATATATCTAAAGGTCATATGGAAACAGATTATAATGACTAATAGACCGATAATCTTCTTTGTTATATATTTTGCCAACGCTAGCGTACATCGGGTCCTAGTTTGTAGGTACCATTCCGGCATTTGCCTGGTATGACTTACGACAAACTCTGGAAAACAATCATGAGCGGCCGCTGGGATCGTTCCCAGGACCTTCCGATTGCTAAACCGACGGTCTACTAACTGAGCTACGATCGCTCGGTACACTATTCGTTAATGATAATGAATACTTAATATTAAAACAAATACGTTCTTCGTTACTGCACAGAATATAAAAGAAATTTCACGTTTCTTTTCGTATTACTGTTCGTTTCAGTACATACAAACATGCAAGACCCTAGCACTCCAACACAGCGTGTTCTCGTGCCCGCCAACTAAGCCATGTTCAGGCATTCTGCCACACTCCCGCCAATTGAGGGCGTGTCACCCCCTTGAAACCAACAAGCACACACCAAATGTTTAAAAGTTTTACTGTTAAAAGTCGGTTTAAGTCCTGCAAAATTCTACTCACTCCCCGGTAATTTTGTTTTGACTTTACTTGCTCCCAAAACTAAAAATAATGGCAGAATCCCTGGCCCTGATGTATTCAACACGTCCTCTTTCTGAATGAAGAGAAACTAGGAACTGAATATTATGTATAACTAAACTAAGCAACAATCACTTAGAATCCAGACGTAATAAACTACAATATGTCAGAAAATAGCGGCATATTCTCATATATCACCATGCTTTAAGGAAAATGTATTAAGATAATTATAAACAAAAAGCCTGTTACTTTCTGACACATCAGCCAAAGTAATTTTAAACTTCGAAGCTCTAAATGCAATATTTCAATTACGATAAGTTTAAATAATTTATTTTTCTCCACATGAATTAACTTCACTTCCTTTCTTCGGCGAACTTCGGAACGGCACTGGTTAGGCTTGGCTCCTGTTGACCAGATTGTCCTGTTGTTACAGGATTTTCTTCAGTTTATCCAAACGAATGCCGTTATGGTACTTAGTTAAAGACTTTAGTCCTTATTTCCCCCTTCCCTGTCCCTGTTCGATCATCCTGACTGAGATTTTCCAAGGTTTCCCCTCAGTCTCACCAGGCGAATGTTGGAATTGTACCTTAATGTTCTGGCCGATACCTTCCTCTTCCTCTACCTTACCCTATCCCGGTCTGTGCCAAAGATGTCAAAAGGCAATATAAATTCGTAACTATTTTATTTCAAAAAGTTTTTTGTTCCTTTCATAAACATCGTTTGATTAATTACCGTAGTCATTGGAATCTCTCTCTCAAAAGAAGATATTGTTTTTCTTTTAAAGAAATATTTTAATATCTCAAGCATAATATTTTAAGCATTTTGAGAAAATATATTCATTATTTTATTAAACTTTAGAGTATTGCAAACCACATTGATAGATTCATGAACATAAAAAAATATTTTTCGGATTCAACTTATTCCTGTGGATCACTTTAAAACTACAAGTACGAATATTAGAGAAAACTATGAGATGAAACAACATTGTATTTTCTATATCAACTTGATTGAAAGCAAAAGAGGCTGCTAGTGTTATACAGAACACAAACGGTAAAGGCTGTCATGTTAAGAAGCTAGAAAACATACTTTCTTCTTGGTCATCCCTTGAACAATGCGTAGGACAAAATTCTTTTTGCACGCCAGGTGGACGATAATGGTTTGTATGCCAGGAGCACGACACGGTAAAATATAGTATTCGACTTGTCTGAGAAATTCTTCCCTTCCTCTGGAAATTGTAATATTAACTATGTAGCATTTCATGAACGTTAATGGCACTTACTACCAAAATAGTCTCAAAAATCCCTTTCTCTATCAGCTTGCATTCACATTTTTTAGGCAGATTTCGAAGAAAATATACCTATTGACATCGGTACGATATGAAAGTGTATATATATATATATATATATATATATTAACACGCCGCTAGCGGCCATAATTTTGAAGATATTTGAACCAAATTTTTATATGTTGTTTCTAGGCTTAATAGCTCGGTTAAGTTCGTTAATGAGCAAAATCGGTCGCCATCTTGGATCCAAAATGGCCGCCGACCCATTGTTGTATAGAATACACAGCCTAAACCGCTGGGGCTATTGAAATCAAATTTGGCATAAAGGTACAACATCACTTTTTGATTATGAAAATGTTACCTAATGAGTTCAAAGACGCCATCTTGGATCCAAAATGGCGGACCTAAAAATCCATTTTCCACACCGTTTGAGCTAGAGATACGAAATTTGGCATAAAGGTGCATTATGACGAGTAGCTTAGGGAAATATCACAACATTTGGGAGAAGTCACCACCTTGGATCCAAAATGACAGCCCAAAATCCCATTTTGCACACCGTTTGAGCTGGATAAATGAAATTTTACTTGAAGTTGTACTATCACAAGTAGGTCACGACAAAATAAGAAAACTTTCAAAAATTCGTAAAACTTGGATCCAAAATGGCCGCCCCAAAAACCCAATTTCCAAATCATTGAAGGTAGAGAAACGAAATTTTCAGTGAAGGTGTATGACCAAGAGTAGGTTACAATAAATGGGGCAAATCTTCCCTTTGGGGGCGCAGCCAACCGTGGGAGGGTGAAGATGTACTCCGTGGTGGTGTAGTGCTGCAGGGAGATTTTGGTTAAGATAAAGGAGGCGCATCCTCTCAAAAGCACTGAAGTTGGGGGGCGAGCCCCGGCTCCCAGCGAAACTTCGAAATCTACCTCAGCCTGTAGGCCAACCGAAAGGGATTTTTTTTTTCTTTAATTGAATTTAGTTGAATAAAAAAGATTATTCGCTAGTCTGGGACATGACTATCAAAGTGCAAGTTAAATAAAATACACAATGACACTTATCGATATTAGTTCCAAATTCCAAGTCCGTGGTTATTGATCCACAAAACAAAATCGGTCAAGGATGGAATATTTCAATAATTAACGAATAAAAAAAGAGGTTTTGTCAGAATCAATCACTTCTACCCTCCTGATTCATTCATTCTTCTTTCTTTTACCCATTTATTCGTTTTTCTTTCTTTCTCTTTTCTTCGTTTTCATTCTTTTTCTCTTTCTTTCATTCCTTCCTTCGTTTGTTATTTCTTTCTTTCTTCCTTATTATTCATTCATTCTCTTTCTTACGTTCTTCCTCTTTCAATCATTCTTTCTTTTTTAAATTCATTTATTTTCTCTTTCTTTGTCATTCTTTCTTTCATTATCTTTTCTTGTTCTTTCTTTCTGTCATTCTTTCTTTCATTATCTTTTCTTGTTCTTTCTTTCTGTCATTCTTTCTTTCATTATCTTTTCTTGTTCTTTCTTTCTGTCATTCTTTCTAACTTTTATTTTTTAATTCATTCTCTTTTTCTCCCATTCTTACTTTCTTTTCTTTTATTCTCTCCTTTCTTCCTTTATCATTCTTTCCTCTCTATCTAACTTCTTTCGTTTATTTTCTTTTCCTCTTCCATTCATTTCATTCTCTTTAGTTATTTCTTCCTCTATCATTCTTTCTTTCTAACTTTATTCTTTCATTATTTCTTTCGTTTTGCTTCTTTATTTCTTCCTCTTTCTTTCAATCATTCATACTTCTTTCTTTATTTTCCTCTATCTAACTTCCCTTCCTTCACTCATTCTCCTTCCTCTATTTCATCCATTCGTTCCCTCATGTTGTTTCTATCTTTTTAGTCATTCTTTTTTCTCTTTGCCCTTTTTCTTTCTATGCTTCCCTTTTCTTCCTATAATTCTTTTAATTTCATTCATTTCTTTTTTTCTTTCAATTTTACTTCCTCTCTTTCTTTTGCTATGCTCTGTTTCTTTCATTCATTCCCTTCCTCTTTCTTTATGTCCTCTCTTTGATTCCTTCTATATTTCTCTGCACTTTTTATTTCTTCCTTTCATCTTTTGTTGTTTTCATTAATTCTTCTATTTTCTTCCCTAATATCAACTTTTAACTCCCTGTTCTGCTTCCCCATCAACATTTATTATCTCAAGCCTTCTTCCCTAACGTCTGGTCAAACCCCTTCATTTATTTGCTGTGGTGTGTTTATTAACTGAGTGACATTACATAGTTCTCTTTTTCGCAATACGTATCACTCGCATTTCCAATTTCATCCAGTAATGTAAGACATTATTTTCCTGATTGCTGTAAGACTTAATAACACCATCTGCTGAGAGAAAGTTTGTTATTTTGCCTTTTGCCATATTTTTTTTCTTTTTTCATTTCGCAATGGTATCCGCGGGTGTCATGGAACTGCATACTATCCTCTTCTTCCGATGTTGATGATCCTTGAGTTCCTTCAGAAAAAAAACAAACAAGTTTCTCTTGCTTATATTTCTTGTGTACTAAATGTAAACAAAAGTTCTACAAAAAATATCTACGAATCGAACTTAAAAGTGGCTTCTTTATTTTACATTTAGGACCTAGGCTTGCTAAAAGTGTGAAAAATTATGTTAATGGGCAACCATTTTGTTAGCGGAAGGATAGTGTCCAGGGCCTCCATTTAGGAATTATCCCGGAGTTTGTCTCACGGAAGTGAGGAACCCTGGAAACCATGATTCGATTTATTGTTCTGGTCAATATAAATAAATAAATAAAAAATAAAGTTCTAAGTTTCTAATGACTTTTTTTTGTTCCCGATATCTATTTTGATTTTTTAAAATTTATTTTTAAGGCCTTTAGGTAACTATGGCTCAGGCCGTATGGATGATGATGGGATGAATTGGTGGAATGAAGAAAGTGGGAGGAAACGGGAGTACCCTGAGAAAACCCACGCACACGGTGTTTGTCCACAACAAGGCCCACATGGCTTGAGCAGGGATCGATCCGACGATCCCTAGCACCTAATGAAAAAGAGACCCCGTTCAGTTCGTCTGTCTGTATGTGTCCAGAAAATAAATCTCTGGAACCACAACGTGTAGAGAGATGGTTGATGTATCGTTGGAAAGGTATCGGCAAGACTAACTCAGAGTCGTCGGAACGGTCTTGATTAGGTCAGTGTTGCCAACCCATCTTTTTACTAAATCCACTATTCAATTTTTTCCATCCCGTTATACCTATCTGCACCAGACTTTGTATAAATATTATTCGACATAATCGACACAACTGAAAAATAGTATGGGTATCCACGTCCCATAGCACCACAGTTTGCCAGTGTTGCCAACCTACTTTCTATATAATTTATTTCTTTGAAAATAAAACGTTTTCATTCTGTTAGATCTATCAAAAAAGGTATAAACATTATTCAACACAGCAGAAAATGTAGAGAGTATCCTTGTTCTCAGACACCTCAGTTGTCAATATTGCCAACCTATTTTAAAAATCTAATTTTTAAAATTGTTTCCATACGGTTAGACGTATCCGCACCAAACCTTGTTTTAAAGTAACTGATGACTTCGACCCATCTCGATCTGGAAGCTAGTAACATTCTGAAATTCACAACTACTAATGCTCCAGTCAGGATTTGAACGCGGACGTTGGCCTAACGCGTTAGACCACACGACCACCGCGGTACGCGTATTCCACTGACAATAATTTAAATTTGTTTTATTCAATTTTTAGTTGATTGTAGCGGAACTATATCTTCCTGCTC
Organism: Lepisma saccharinum; assembly: GCA_022664845.1. Lineage (NCBI taxonomy): Eukaryota > Metazoa > Arthropoda > Insecta > Zygentoma > Lepismatidae > Lepisma > Lepisma saccharinum. The sequence continues at coordinate 108,028 of JAGDQP010001528.1, forward strand.
ACGCGGACTAATTTTTATACAGCTACATTAGCACACTGTTTCGTGGTAATATAGGATTGGGTTAACAATATAACTGATTGGAACAACAGAATTAGATCGGTCACAGATGCAAGAAACTAATTTTAAAACGTCCGTAAAATATTGTTATTTTTATCATTGACAAATGCATTACTTATGGTTGGTGGCTATCAAAGCATTAACACAGTCTTAAAGATATTTTTAAAAATCCATAAAAAAAAAAAGAAAAATCCTAAGTGTGCATAATTATTTTCTTATCCTCATTATGAGTGACCATAAATTACACCTCAGCACATATTAAGTGCGTGGGTGTGTTAGTGTGTCAGTGTGTATGTGGCTAAGGTTACGTCATAGGTTATTAAAGCATCTCGTACTTCGCTCCATAAAACTTCAATGACTACTTTTTTTTAAGAAAACAAAGAGAAAAACAGTAAAAAAAATATATAATAAAAAAACAGTGTCTTCTCACACAAACACAATTACATCACAAAATCTTTTGAATAATTCATAAATAGAATTATCTTTTGAAAACTAGAAGAAGAAGAAGAAAACAATATCCATCAATCTATTGTCTTCTTTCCTCAATTTTCAAGGCTACTGCAAGTTTCAAAAAAGACAAATAAAAATATTATTTTCTTCCCAAAAAAAAAAAAGAAAGTTCTTTATATTTTGCATGGAAATCGCATCAAGAGAAATAAATTCAGTTGCAGAGAGAGAGAATAAAAAGGTATTCCTTTGCGCAATGCGCACGCGCCATGAACAGTACATGGGGGATGTGGAGGTAGCGCTTCAAACATTGACCTACAGCACGGAGTGAGGTGGGATGGTCAGTCCCAGTTTCGACTGCGTTTACCTCCAAGTGCCATTATGGTACTCTACTTGATAGGAGGCTCATTGCATCTCATCTGAAGAAAATTCTCCAATGTCCTAGCCGGGATTTGAACCCGGACCTGCAGATTCATAGTCAGATTTTCTACCGCCTGAACCATGGCGACTCCTATAAAAGGAATAACAGAATAAAAGTATTCTTGGTCCGGTATATAAAAACTGAATTTTATTTAAGACCTTTAGGCAACTTTGGCTTAAGCCGAATGGATGATGCCTGACGGGAGAATCGGTGGAATGAAGTGCGAGGAAACGGGAAAACCCTGAGAAAACACGCACACACACACATTGTTTCTCCATCACAAAGCTCACATGGCACTAAGCCGGGATAGAACCGGAAATCTCAAGCAGCAGAGGTGAGCGCTCTACCGCTGAGCCACTGCGGTCCCATATACGCTATGTATTTGTAAGTTCAACTATAAAAAGCAAGGTTACCTAGAAGGAAAACGAACTTCGTAATGGGTCGTATGTTAGCAATCAGGTTCATGTCATGGAATATTGGATAGCACATTTTGAAAAAGAGATCATACGAAGGTCATCTTGCTTCTTTTTGCTTGGACTTTGAACTGTTTTGCCTCTAGGTAACAAAATTTAGTTTCTTAAAGAAGTAATTTCAAAAAAGCAAGTCTACTTGGAAAGTATTCTTCACCATTATTTGTTTATTTTCTGGTTTTAAATATTTTTTGAAGTCGTTTTCGGCTACAGCCATCGTACTTTGGGTCCATATACTTATAAAATTTAACTACCATCACTCAATCCTCTTCCTTTTCTAAGTTTTTCTAAGTTCAGAATTAAAAGTAAGCTATTTTGAGAATTCCCAGACATGAAATTTACCGAAAACTGGGATAATAATTTACAATTAAGTTGCCGCCATCTTGGCTTTCGGTATTCAACATTTTTGACTTGAGACAATTTTTTCAAAATTTAACCGTTTTCAGCTTGGGCCATCTTGGATAATGCCGTATTGAATTTCACAATTAAAATCTCTTAACTACGGAACCGGTTTCAGCGTTCTTTGAAATCTCCAGATATAACATAAGTTGAATTTTAAACTAAAGAGTTTCGGTTTGCCGACATCTTGTTTTTTTTTTTTAAATTCAGGATTGAACTGAATACCCTCAATACCTGGAAAGTCAAGCGATATTTTAAAACTGAGTATGCGCATGCTTGTCAATGACATGTTGTTGTCTGCCACAGTACTGGCTCATCCCTGAAATTTGGTTTCATTGTAAGTAGTGTGTTGTTAGGGCCTATGCCAAGTCAGTTAACACCGTAGTTTTCTTCTTCATGTTCAGAAAACATTTTTATATTATTCAAAGGCACTGAGCAGAGCTAAAACGGGTCACCGGGTCAGGTTTTGGACCAGGTCTAGGCTTCAGACTCGGTCTGACCCGATTTAGACCCGGTAGCTCGGAGGTCAACGGAGAGTTTTTAATTTTTTTTCCCTTGCGTTTGAACGGTGTTTCTTTCAGGGGTGACCAAGACCAGAGACATTAGCCCCAGAGTATGGAAAAATTTCCGCTGTTCGCAATTTGGACAAAAAAAAAATCCCTACTTAAAGCACTGAATATTGAACCTCCAGAATATCGTCGTAAGGTGGACGATTTCAAGGTCATCTATAACATCGTAAATGGACAAATCAGATGTGACAAACTATTACCAAACTTATATTTCAGAGTACCTGCGCGGAGTACAAGATGCACACACTATTTTGCTCCCTATTATTTCAGAGACATATAATCCTTCATTTACGTGTGATTTTGGTCGAAGTCCAGTTGTCTGAATTCTTATGACTCAAAATATGTACTTAAGTTGACCATGTTGTTGTTCCTATCACTGTAATATCAATAAATTATTATTATTATTAAATTAGAACATGGACGAAGAGTGGCTCAGTAGGTAGAGCGCTCACCTCTCGTGCTAGGGATCGTCGGATCGATCCCTGCACAAGTCACGTAGGCGTTGTGGTGGACAAACACCGCGTGTGCGGATTGGTGCTCCCGTTTCCTCCCATTTTCTTCATTCCACCATGAGCCATAGTTGCCTAAAGGCCTAAAAATAAATTCAAAAATGGATGAAGACTTTGTGACAAAAAAAAGCTTTTGGAGAAAATCTTGTCTAATGAAATTCAATGTATTTTATTGATTGAAAGGTTGAATTTTGTGGTCGCATTGTGCACAAAACAGGAAATTTCAATTTCATCCTAATAAAAATGATATTTTACTTACACGTCTCATTGACAATTCGAATATTTAATGTCCACATAATTTCTGTACTGGTTTATAGACAAGTGAAAGTAGGTTTTAATTGATTTTTTCTGTCAGAAATTGTAAATTTAATACTCAATGTATGTACGTAAAACTCTAAACAATTCTTGGATAGATAATAGGTCTTCGTGCCCTTTGTATGTATTTTACATTGTTTAAATATTTTATTATTTGTACTTATCTATGCTACATTAAAAGACAAATATGTATGATTTTGTGTTTTATTGGCATATCGCTGTTCATAGAACGTAAATAAATATTACATTACACTACACTAATAAGTAATTCTTCTTTGGATTAATCCCGCTCGTATTTACACGGTTCCTTTTTCATTTTCGAAGCCTGTAAATATTTAAAACTACTGGTTTCATCATCAAATCATAAATGAAAACCATAAAATATTGAAAATTATGCACTAAGATTAGTTGCTGACGCACACACACACACACACTATAGCATAGCATAGTGATGTGATATAGCATACCATTCTCTCAATGAGACCTATTATTATAGAAACAAAAAAAAAAAAAATGGGAAATAGGAATTTGATGCTGATATGGGAAAATTAATCACGGCAAGGCCGAGCCAGATTCCTCAACTCATAAGCGCGGGATGGTACTGAAGATTTTGATTGCTTCATTGTTTAAATTTCTAATTGGCCACACGCAAAGCTGATCTACAACCATGCTCCTCTAGTGTATAGCGTGCTGCATCACCGTGGAATAATAAGTTTCCGGGATTCGCAATCGCAGCTTCATGTCGCGTGTGTGCTGGACTCAGGAAGTTCTATCGGCTTGAGCTAACATTGCCTAATGGCCGTAAATAAATTCTAATTTTTATACTTTCACCGTCAGTAGATTTCTAATATTTCTAGTTTGAACATTAGCAGCAAGTTTTATATAACAATTTAAAAAAAACGTTAAGAAGTGCATTTGGTACGTATAATATGCGATCAAAAGTTTTGATACACATTGATATTAAGAATTCCAAAATCTATGGAAGTTAATAGTGTGTTTACATCTTTTAATATCATTCCAATACAGGTCCGCAGTCCAGTGAAGATCCCCAGCCCGAAAACACCCGCTAATAAGTATTTTTTTATCTTATTGTAAAATTCAATTTTTTGGAAAAGCGTTTTATATCGTTCTGTATGTATCAGCACCAAACTGATTAGTCGTCGACATCTTAGAAAAACGACTGGCGAGGGGGTCTAGAACCACAAGAATCCCAGTTATCAGTGTTCACACCTTTTAATACAATTAAATTTCCGCAAAGATTTCTATAACGTTGAACTAACATGCACCATATTTGATACCGAGCAAACATAGCTGAGAGGTTCAACACCGTTCAAACACTCCAGTACTAATTGTTTCCAACCAACTGTATTTACCATGAATGAACCGTAACGGAGTTTCAGATTTCCCAAAATAATTATTTAATAGCAAGGGTACTAGTGCTATGATTATATATCGCAATTCATTCATGTTTTATCCGATAGTTTTTGTACAACATGCTATGATTATATATCGTTTGCGATAGCGACTGCATGATACTGGGCAATCTGGTTCGTGTGAAACTATGACCTTGTCGGATTCAACTGTTTTGTGTGCATGTCATTAATGCGGTTAAAGATGGAAAAGCGTGGGGATCAAAAGATTGTTTTGGGACAGAGTGGTTCCTTAATATGTTTCATTTGAAACAAATACAAACAGGAACAAGCTGTCACTGGATGGATTTTACATACGTCCTTTGGTTTGTGGTATTTACCCGTCATTGCGACGTCTTTCGTATAAAATTTCGACCAAAACATGACGTCATTTTCACGTGAGTATGTTGTTTGGGTTTGCATCATCTGCTTCTCATGTTATTATTGTCGCTCAGCGTTCCCAGTCGGTGCAAAATTTTCATTAAAAAAATAGTCAAATTATTATGAACCTCAGTGTATAAAGTAATTATATATATATATATATATATATGAGCTCCTGCGTAGCGGGTTCGATTCCCGGTGGGGGCTCAAAAATTTCGGTGTTGACCCAGCATCGTGAGGACAATTGGGGAGCTGCTGTGAATAAAAGACAGTGGCGATCATAGTGAGAGCTTCGACTCTCCTCTCGCAACCCGTCTGGTCAGCGTGGGAGCAGTAGACCAACTCCTCCCTTCGGGGAGAGGCCTCATCCACTAGTGGATTGAATATGGCTGTGACTTATTTTTATTTATATATATATATATACTTTATTTTTTCTTTTCTCAAAGTGATGAAGGAGAAAGTGTCACAGCCAGAAACCAATATGACCAAATATGGGGGAAAGTTTTTCGATTAAAAGGACAGGGGGGGGGGGGGGGTAGCAGCTAAACAAGAAAGTAGCAAATTATAAATCCAGAAATGATCTACATTTTAAAGCCACAATATCGGAAGTACACATCAGTATTGCTGTACCGAATCCATCAATTCTATATCTTGTTTTTTTTCACAAGAAATTTCAAAAGTACTACACATGAACAGCTACATATGGATTTACAAAAGAAAGAAAGAGAGAGAGAGAGAGAGACTGAGGGAAGGTAGAAACCACACATTACAAGAACGCACAGTTCTAGAATAAACAGACTCCAACCAAAAACCAGACACAAATAACAAAAAAAGGAACGACTTTCCAACTGTTTATATTGACCCTACAGCAGTCTAGGGTTCAGTAGTCTGTCATTAGACTGTTCTTCCTTGTTGTAGAAGAAGAAATGCTGACCTGGAATTCGTAAAATTCCTTTACTATTTGCTTCTTATGGCGGAGAGAAATCACTTCGGTCCCAATGCGTTTCAACCTGCTCCTCATCTTGCCTGTCCTTTATTTTCTTCATCAGGTGAATGCCGGGATGATATATCAAGTAAGGTCCTGGTAGCTACCTTGCTCATCCCTTTTCCCGGCAAACTGGATGTCAATCCCGAAACGACAATTCACAGCTACGCATTGATCCCATAAAATTCGATTGAATTTGTTTATGGTCCTGAGCCATCTGGTAGAGCAGTGGTTCTCAAACTTTCCAGTCCGCGGACTCCTTGAAAGCAAAATTAAAATTTCACGGACTACCGCTGAGTTTTAAAATAATACAAACAGAAAATACGTTACAAATTTGGCAAAATGATACTGTCAATGACATCAAACACAGTTTAATGTGAACATTGAAGCTACTTTTGAAGAAATTAGCTCTGCAATGTTGGGTTTAATGTCTGATAATTCTAATATTAATTCACTCTCAACTCAAGTTTATTCCTTACAATTGATTTCAAATGCGTGAGGTGGGAGAATGTGGTGAACACAGTTAAACACTTCAAAGCTTTTCTTGAGAGTTTAGGATAGTCAGTCAGGACATATAAACCAAAAGTCTGTTAGTTCTAATTGTGACAACTGTAATTTTAACGAACTTTCAGTTGAAAGTTCTGCCCAATAATCTTTTTTGTGGCGTAAGACAGAGGTTAGTAGATAAGACAGCCCATCAGCAAATGGATTCCTTATCCACATGTCAGTTTTAAGCGTCACCGGGAAATACTCTCTTAACTGCAAGAGGAGTTGCTCCAGGATCTCCTTTGGGACATTTTCTGTTGATATCTGGACGAAATCTACCATGGAAGGGAACTGTTCGAAGATTTCAAAGTCTAATCTATGAATTTAAAGCGTCAGTTCTATTTTTATCATTCCCTCGGATTTATATCGAACCTGAAAAAATAATTACGCTCGAGGCTTAAGTTGAGTGCATTTAGATGGTTGAAGATATCAGCAAAGTATCGTAGCTTCCACCAGTTAATCATGGAACCTGTCTTTAAGGTAAAAGTTGGAATCAAACCAAAAGGGCTTGAGCTTATCCATCAGTTAAATTAATCTGCTCAATACCCTTTCTCGGGAAATGCACCTTACTTCCCCAGTGCATTAACAATTACTTGTGGTCACTCCCCATTTCCAAAGAATCGAGAATTCAAAGAGCGTGATCTAATAAAAAAAAAATTAAATAAATAACCGAACTACCTTGCTAAGGCAACTCTTGAGCTCTGGTGGTATCCTGGTGCGAATGCCTCTCCGTGGATACAGCAATAAGCCTACCCTGTAAACGGTGCCACAGTTTTTATCGAATTAACCAGTCCACTTTTTCCTCCACACATCAATCTTTCTGCGTCACTGCTTGTACCGTCTGTTTTTACAGAGATACTTCCAAATAGCGGACAATATCGGAGGATAAAACATTGTCCACTATTTCTGAAATACACTTTGAAACTTTCCTCAAGCGGCCATCATCAATTGAAATAACAAATTGAATTTATTGTTAGTACAAATTAAATTACTATATATTAACAGAGTGACGTGCACTTAGTCATATAAAGTGAAATCTTTAAACACTATCTTCGGGGGAGGGAAACAAAAATTTGAGAAAATGACGATATATCCTATTTTTCTTCTTCTTAAAAGTGTCTGCGGACTCCCCTGAAACATTGCCACGAACCCTCGGGAGTCCGCGGACTCTACTTTGAGAACCTCTGGGGTAGAGGAAAGAATGCGTGAAGGAATCGACGAGGGCGTAAGCTGAAGATGCCATCCCGGCATTTGCCTGGTGTGACGGACAGAAACCATAGAGAAACCTCAGTCACGATGGTCGGCCAATGGAGTATGAAACCCTGGATGTCCTGAATGCGAATCCAGCACTCTATCATATAACATTATTTCCTCTTGTTCGGTTTTTGAAAAGATTTTGCTGTTCAGTAAACTAAAATTTAAATATATATATATATATATATACCTCGAAAACGAATGCACAAAATTTAATGTTTAAAATATTCTTAACTAATTTCTACGCATTGGAAACATATTCTACGAGAAATGGGGAAAATCTGGAACGGGAAAAAACTTCTCTGTTTCTCTCCTGGCTTTCTTTTTTACACAAAACAAATCTTGATTTATAAATTTCATTAATAATTAAAAAAAGAAAAAAAAAGAAACATGAAAATTTCACAATATGTGGAATCAAGGACAACCTCAAGGTGAAACTTTTCTCAGGAAAGAGCGCGCGCTTATATATACGTTTTCTCATGAAGGAACAAATTAAATTTTGTGTACTACCTGGCGTGTGAATGAATAGCTTTAACATGGAGGTTTTCAATGTGTTTTATTAGACAACACCATCGTATTTATCAATCTATAGAGATAAAAACTTTGAAAAGTGACAACTTACACAGAAACATAGAGAAAACAGTTTGTTTCAAGGATATTTCTTAAGACGTCGTTTCAGAACTCATGTAAATTTGAAAGGTATCGTCACAAAATGACGTAACATTCTCGACCAATATGGTAAAAAAAAAAAAAGCAAGTGTTGACTTTTCAAATTACAGTCAAATTGTGATGTGGGATGAATCCAATTTAGGGAAGATTTCTTCTATGTTTGTCTGCTGCCACAATGTTAATTCCTTGACAACGAAATTCTTACACAGATAATGCTTTGCTACAGGATACAACTGGAAGTATGAATGTAGGGAAAAGAAGAAATAAATATGGATATAACTCGCTTATATTACTATCACGTAACTCCCTCGGGCTTTGCAGTGTTTATCGAAATTTTGAATACATGTCTATAACTGTAACAAAAGCAATATTCAATAAATAATAATTGAAAATACGCCGTGATGTATACGAAACTTTTATTGTATTTATTGGTATTTTGGATAACAAGTGATATTCTAAAGAAGGTAGGATCAAAAAGAAATTCGCATAATCCTTTTACCTATTCGTATCTTGTTGCATAATTGCAAGAAATGCGCAGAGTACAACTTTGAGTATCAAGACCACTAACTAGTCTTTTAAAACGAGATATACACATATTAAATGAACCAGGACTTAAGAAAAACGGTATCGTCAGAATTATAATACAGAAATCTGCAATGCTACTGCCTGTAAAGAGAGGATGATATACTCAAGCAACATTGGCCTGTGTGAGCGAAAAATACTCGTACGTCACCATACGGCATTATCAGCATTCCTGCCTGGCTCTTCTTCAAAACGAGAAACATTATACATAGGCAAATACGAACGACCCCAACCTTGGAACATGACAATGTGAGGAGCCTTTGCTAAGATCATGTAGGACCAAGGTCTCGGTTTTCAAACCAAGCGATCTATTGAGAAAGAGAAATATTATTCTGAGATAGTGCAAAAGTAAGTCCAATAAAGAAGGCCATCATTGTTTCCAAGAACCTTCCGCTTCCAGCTGACTGCTAATAATAATAATGATGACAATTATCTTCTTGATTTCAAACCATCATTGTACACGGAGATACGTTAAATTTATTTGCCAGTAATAGAATATACAGAACACTAGTTAACAGCCAGTTGATAGCACTGCCTTCCACCGGATGAAGATGACGCTAAAACCAGGACCTATAGTTTAAAGTGGTCCTAGAACTACTTGTGTACCGCCACTGGGTATCAAACACGGGACCCCTTAATTCCAAGGCAGTAAGCGTTACCATTAACACACCGGCGTCACCTACAGAGTTGAATTACATAAAAACTACACTGCAAATAAAAAAAAAATATCATTTTTGTAGTTAATAAAGCAGTTGATGTAAGATTTATGGCTTAACAGTATATTACTGAAAACATTTTCCAAAATAACTCAGTCAGTCGTTAAAAAAAAGCTAGAGGAAAAAAATATTACTGTGTTAACATAATAATGTCTATCTTGGATGTTGCACATATAACGGGAAGATGGTACCAAGATACAACTGAACAATAGCAACCACAATAAAGGAAAAACAAGAAATTTCACTCGTTAAAGAATTTATTTAGGTTTAGAATCAAACAAACAAAAACCAAACAACAAGAATTTTTTTTTTCTTTTTTAAGTAATGTTTTGTTCAAGTATTTATTATGGTTAGAAATCAACATAACCATTTGTTACATTTCACTGATTTTAACAAAAAGAGACGAATCGAAATACGACAAGGAAAGAAGAAGAAGAAGAATCATGAAACAAAACAGCGATGCTATTTTGTTTCTGATTTCTTTTTTTTCTTCATATTGAACGGAAGATGGCTCTAACTTTCCCACATCATCTCTGCACTCTATATACTTTCTCTTTCATAATTTATCATGGATGCCAGCCATTTGCAGAATTAAATAGCTTCCTTTTCTCTTCATATTTTTTTTTTCATTGCCTATTGTGATAGTTGGTGGCCTAATATACATAAATAATAAGCCTTTTCTTTTTGCTATCTACTGATGACACAGTAATCATGTTTTAACAAAAAAATATGACCTTTTTTTTTCCTTAAAGAAATATCTTGTTCGTATTCCAAAACGGTTTTTCCCAACTTTTTATTACACAACACGCATAATTAAATGAATGGATGAGACAAAAAAACAAGAGGAGTTTCCTATTATTACAGTAGGCGCCATATCTAAGTTTCTTTTCTGTAATTTGGTTGCGAAAGAGGGTTTAAAAATACAGTTTCCTAAAATTTCGCATGATTAAAATAATAAATAGATTTTAAAATAAATCTTCCGATAAGTTGCATTTATGGAATGTTTACCTCTTTTTTTTTTCTTCCTCATTCTCTTAACTGTTACCTTACATTCAGGGACGTATTGAGGAGGGGGCCGGACGCCCCCTCCGAAATTCATTTTGTTTGGTAAAATTAGTATCATTTTAGGCAATGTTACTTATATGCATTTTAGGTCAATTTTACACCCAGACAGACCTCGCTCGGATCCCCTACCCCCCCGAAGGCGCTGGATTCTCCCCCGAAACCAACTTCTAGATACGTGCCTGCTTACATTTATGAGAAGAGAGATAGCTATGGCCAAATACTGACATATTTTAGAAATGACGTCCTTAGGCGAGTATTCTTTAATTGAATGGAAAAAGGTAGAGAGAGGTCAAAGCATTCGTGTAGATCCCATCCCACTATTTGCCTAGTGAAACTAAAGGGAAATCCTTAGTCAATATGGACAACAGCAGAGCTCGAAGTTACTTTCCTCTCGAAGTTACCGTTATGACGTCACAGATCGTAAACCTTGCATTATTTATTTAACATGTCACTAATACAGCTTAGAGGCAATTTTACAAAGGCAATTAACAATAATAATAAAAACAAAAGCAAATGTTTGGAAAGGAATTGGTCCTTGCCTTATTCAAGGGTACTATTTACCCGTGCGACTGAGGTGAACCAGTGAAAAAGCCAGTCAGGATGGGCGACCGCTGGGTGTCAATTCACGACCTTCCAAATGCAAAACTAAAGCTCTACCAACTGAGCTGGTGATTGGTGTTCTGTCCAGAGGTAGGTTAATCATTGGAAGTCCCATGGGAAAATGAGAGTGAATTTACTGTTGCCTTTTATCAAACGAACATGATGTTAACGTCGAAAGGGAGGAACCTTCGGTTTTAAAGGGGGATCACAAGATGGGTTTCAAAAGATACGTACTTCACATAAAAAGTCAATAATAATTCCGGAACGTATACTACGTTTGAATAAAAATAGTCTCGTACACATGCAAGTTGAAAGAACGGAATTCCACTTGAATTGAGCAGAATAATTAGTCTTACGAGTGCAGAAAGAGAAACCATTTTTTTAGAGTGGAATTTAATCGGAGAAAAGGTGAGTAATTTCAGCTCGAAAAAAGATGGAATGTAATCCACTTTTTAAAGATGAATTTGCATCAATTCAAATGAAAATTGACCTTTTGAACACGAAAAGGATGCAATCAAATGTTGAAAATATTTGAAAAAAGAAGTGAAAGGGGAGCATTTGTTCATAAGTAGTAGAAAACAAATGCATATTTTTATGAATGAAAAAAAAAAATGTCCTCAGTGGCAATTGAACCTACTTATTCCCGAACAAAGATCCAACGCTCTATCCCCTATGCTAGCCGGCCAACTGCTTGAGAACACCTTCGAAATGGTCTCTTTCGTCCCGTCAGGTACTTGACAGCAACGTTCAAAGATATCTTGCATATCTTACTCCTGACGTATTCTGGTATCTTATTGTCATTGAGAAAAAGTATCAGATCTTGCGTTATCATTTTTAACTAAACGCGATTAAGTTCACAGTAGGACATTATCTTTCGATAAACTTCGCGGTGTAACAAATGCCGGATAACAAACTTGTCTAGTAGCCATGACACATTAAGAACCATTCTAAAGAAAATGAGAAATCGCCATTTCCAGTTTCATGAATAAATTACATCCTTAAAACATCGGAATTCCATCTAAAAGATCACACTTTCTATCCAAAACGAGAGTATTTTGTTAAAAACCACTCTTTTTGATTTAAATTAAACAATTTTTGATGGAAACACATTCTCATCGAAATAAAGAGTATACAAATTTAGTATATATTAGTGTATG
>JAGDQP010001529.1:5212-58692 GCA_022664845.1 Lepisma saccharinum
AAGAAGCGGATAAAGTACTTCGAAGGATGAAGAACGGAAAATCGCCAGGAGAAGATGGACTCACAGCAGAAATGTTTAAATGGGGAGGCGAAAAGATAAGAGAGGAACTTGCGAAATTATTCTCAATGTGCCTTAGGAAGAGAGAAATACCGTCAAGTTGGAATAATGCTGTTATAATTTTGTTAAACAAGAAAAGGGGACAACGCGTCGAAAACTACTGACCAGTTAGTTTACTGTCAGTTCTATACAAAATGTTCACCAAAGTTATTTTGAATCGTATTGAACGGGATTTAGATTTTAATCAGGGAAGGGAACAAGCCGAATTTCGTCGTGGATTTAGCACAATGAACCACATACAAACATTAAATGAAGTTATGGAAAAGACTAATGAATATGAACTTCCACTATGTTTGGGATTCGTAGATTTTGAAAAGCTTTCGATTCGGTCTCCTTGTCAGCAGTACTTAAATCACTTGAACATCAAGGCATCGAAAATGCATACTCAAGCTACTGGAAACATTTATTCGACTGCCACATCTGTCATTAGACTACATCAAGAAAGTGAAGCATTTTAATTTGGAAAAGGAGTAAGGCAAGGAGATTCAATTTCTCCAAAACTGTGTTCTGGGGTCCTGGAGAGTGTGTTCCAAAATTTAAACTAGGATGAAGTTGGAATTAAAATAAATGGTGAATATCTTCATCGCCTACGATTCGCTGATGATATAGTCCTGTTTGCTTCAAGTACAGAAGAACTACTAACCAAAATGGAAGAACTGAATAATGAGAGTTCGAAAATAGGCCTTAAAATGAATTTAAGTGAAACAAAAGTCATATACAATGAACATGCTGCAAAGAAGAAAATAAAGATTAGCGGAGAGACAATAGATTTAGTTGATGAGTACATTTACCTAGGCCATCTCAAAACATCGAATGCCAAGTTGAGTGATGAAATAAATAGAAGATGTAAAATGGCGTGGAGTTCGTTTGGAAGACTACACTTTATTTTCAAAAGCATATTACCCAGGTGTCTGAAGCGTAAAGTTTATAATCAATGTGTATTACTTGTGATGGTGTGCGGCTGCGAAACTTGGACATTGAATGCGCAAACGACTCATAGATTGAGAGTCACGCTAGGGATAACTTGGAGGGAAGGAAGACAAGTGAATGGTTTCGCGCACAAACAAAGGTAAAGGGTATAATCAAGACTGCGAAGAAGATGAAGTGGAAATGGACCGGTCACATAGGTAGACAAACATATGGAATGTTTGTGGACGACATATGTACTACATTGGATTTCTAGAGAAAAGAAACGACCGAGACGACGTCCAAATGTAAGATGGGTAGATGAAACCAGGCGTTTTTCAGGAGCTACATGGATGAGGATATCAGCAGACCGAGATATATGGAAAGAAAAGAGAGAGTGAACTTCTCCAACAGTGAATAGAAAACGGCTGAATATGATATATATATAAACATGCCACTTGTGCTGAAGGTTCATGGTATCACCGAATAAAATTTGACGTAGGGTGAAGATTTTTAATATCGTGGTATTAACATAATATCGTGATAGTTTTATAGCGCTTTAGCATGATATTTGCGTCAGCAAGACTGTTCTGGTATTTTACTGTCGTTACGAAGGTCTGGCCGTACAGTGTAAGTAATGCTCCATCGAAGCATGTACGCAAGGAACTGAAAAACAAAAACGATAAAAGCAAAGGCTTAAGAAAATCAAAGGTTAGGAATTAGTTCTAAAAGCGCAGACAATAATGAAACTTAAATAAAACAGATAGGTCTACAAATTATGGTTCCTACATAATGAGAAAGTGTATAAAGAATTATAAATTCATGTACACACATCTCCTGTTTTCTATAAACATGAAATACCGTTACGATTTCTAGCTCTTTCCCACACATTCGCCACAATTGGTGATACAAGCCAACATGCGGGTAGGAAGAAACGACAGATTTATGAACCAGAGAAATTGAAAAGGTGATCCAGGCAATATCTATTTACAAAGCTGCTAAAGAAAGGATATCTGTGAATTACATTCATGAATCATATTAGTCTTCACGAAAGAATTCTGACGTTGCAGGAGAAATTACTGTTATTGACATTTCGAAGTTTGGACACCCGTTTGTTTGGGCATTAGAAGTAAAATTCCTTTCTTATATAATTTATTTGCAAGAAGTGATATTTGGATTGACTGTGTTACAAGTGAAGCAACTAACATACGAACCTAGTGTCGCAGCTTTTGTGAAGAATCATTTTAGTGTCGAGAAAGAAAGACCAAATGCTTATTGGTGGTCGTTGTTTTTAAGAAATGTTAAACTTGTCTCTGAAAACTCTGGATAAACACGAACTACCGTGAAGAACAAATCACCAACTAGGTGTCAACTATCAAGTATCAACTACTCAAAGATTTCCAACGCTCTGGAGCCTACTGAGTGACTACATTGTTAACATCTTAAAAAACAAACGAAAGAGTGCAACCAAGGAAGTTACAATCAATCATGCAGAGGCCTAAACTGTAGATACATAAAGGCCAAACAGAAATTCAATTCAATTGGATCATACAGAACCAATCGCGACATCTATTACCTCAGAATCCAATCATGATTGCTTCTGTGGAATTCCTGGAAAACGTTGCTTGTGAGACGAGAAGCTCTGCAATGGTGCTGAATGGATCGACCTTATGAATGCGGACAATGATGTCACTTATTGAATGGAGATCAGTTTGTGTATGAAGAATGTGATGATCTGAACATCGACTTTTAAAATCAAAGTTAAAAGCTGTTACAAGCTAATGTATGTAAATTTTTGTTTAAACTGCAGATGGCTACACTGTTTGTACAACATAGTTTATTACTACTTCCGTATGTAAAGATCCATTTCTAATTAGGAAGTCTAGTGTAAAAGAATATTTGCATAATTAACACTCTTTGTATTATAATTGTCTTTTCTTTATATCACGATATTATCCTGATGTCACGAAATTACGCTACGTGCATTTGCATGTATAATTCCAAATTTTTTGTCAATTACAATCACAATTATAAATTTTGGGATTAAATTTATTGTTTGGTAGTTTGGTGAATAATTATTAAAATGTGCAAGTTTCAATCGCTTGTTTCGCCTGTAAAGGAAGATGTACTGAAACTGTAACAAACATTTCATCAAGATATTACCAACCTTTACCTTATACAAGAACATAGAGGGTATGTAGTACAACTTACTGCTAAGTCCATCGTTTATAGTAAAATATTTTATCGAGTGTTGCCTTTAGAATTTTTTCTGTTTCAACCTAATATATTTTTTATTTATTTAGTTCGGCTATTTTTCCTGTTTATTCTGAGTATCCTAAGATTGTTGTGTTTCTACAAAGGTAATGTCATCGTGGTTTTTCCATGAGGTCTTGTTTACAATCGTTTTCCATTGCATGAGAATGCGATTCTAAGTAATAATAATTGTATACTTAAATGGGTTAAGACATCACCTCTTCATTATGCAAGTTAGAAGCTAAGATGTAAGCTAAAATATGCTAGATATAGACATATGTACATTTAACGAGAATTTACAAAGGAAACACAATGAAATTGCAGTTAGAAATGTGTTTTAGTGTCTAGACTAGATTGTAGGTCACATGCCATATTCGTAATTTTATAATTACTGTTCCATAATTTATGTATGTTATCCTATTATGTGCATGAATTTGATGTTAATAAGAGCGTTTTCATTCCAGTATAAACCACCACAAGAATGTGTGGTCATGCAGGCTTGCATGCATGTTTTTTGTGTCTATAACCGAAAATAGTTCTATTATTAACATCTCAAAAGTGTCCTCTAAACATGAAGAAAAACAGTATTAAGACGCGGTTTCAAAGAAAACTTTTCCGGATTATAATATTCATGTGAATCGAGTTAAATTATAGTTTTTACAGTATGAGTATAGATGATCCAAACAATCGATCCGCAGTGAGAGCCATGCTTAATTCACATTAATAAACTTTGCAGATATCTATTTCCTAATCGTTTTCCTAGTCAGAGGTATGAAGTTGCACGCGGATGCAGTTTGTCATAGTGGTTATCACGATCACTTTCTCTAGGTGTGGTCTCGTATTCAAACCCGATGTGTCAATACCAGAATTCTTATGTAATCTACACGATGTATCAGTTGTTTTGGATATTATATGAGGAATACGCCGCCGAGTAACTACGGACTCACGTTTTTTAATATATACGTATATATTGGAAGCAAAATAGTGTTTAGATTTTGAAAAAAAAAAAAATCAACCTCGAAATTCGAAGTAGGTCTACTACATACTCAGGTGAAGATGACCCATGCATCAACTAATGCAGCTGAAAGAAAGTCTGCTATTTATTGTAGCATAATCTAGTATGCAACATATCATATGAAGTACAGTATTTGTTTTTGAAGGGTGTTTTCAAAGAATTATTTCAGAAAATTAATCTTATTTAATAAAATATTAGTAAGGCAAGTCCCCTTGTGTGATGCGCGTAGTTCTCCACTTATTTTCGACCTACGCCACGCCGCAAAATGAGGTGGGGTGGTTGTCCCACACTCACCGCCTTTACCTCCCAAGGTGTCCAAGAGTAGTAAGGACACTCTGGTACTCAATTTTATAGGAGGCTGAGTGCACCTCAGAACGCCAGGAATGGGAGCACTGAAGAAAGGTCTTCCTTGTTTTGTCCGGAAGTTGAACCCAATTCGTAGTCAGTCGCACTACCGCGTGAGCTACGGTCATACCGTATAAGTAACATTGTATAAATTACTACTTTGTATATTATGTAGTTCAGCTACAATATTAGCTTATCTCAAATAACTTAATTTTTTTACCTAATTTTTGAAGCTGGTTTTATTCAGTTATTCCCGCGAGAGCTTTGTGCCCTAAATACTTTTTCCCTTAAGCCCGATATACAGGACTGCTATTCTGATTAATAAAATGTGCCCTTTTTGCTAGTAACGAGTTGTTTTTGTGCTGTTAAATTTATATCCCTGTACTTTAGTCCGAGTCTTAAAATAATGGCCCTAACTTCGCTAGTATAACCCAAGACATGAAATAAATAGTGTGCTAGATTTCAACATGAAACCTAAGCTTAAAGAATTCAAAGAAAAATTAGCTGATTTTCAACATAGTAGTACTGTATATGCATTATTTCATTAATGCATGATGCGCTACTCAAATCGTTTCGGAAGTTTGTTGTTCAAGACTATTTTTATTTGAAACTCGTCTGTCTTTTTTTTTTCATTTTCCTTTTTCTTTCTTTCTGTTTTTGAAATCTTAGTTCATTCTGTTGGGAAAATTTACTGACGTATCCGGTTGGGTTTTTTTTTCTCTCTTTTTCATTAGAGCACTATCACAAAGCACTGTCATTTGTTCTTTTGTGCGTGAAAGTTTGTTTGTTGATTCAGTTTGTTGAAGTAGAGATTTCGTCTTGTGTTTACTCTGTGGCAGAAAGCTGAGCTTGAATTCAAGGCGATTTACGAGAGAGTGCTGTGAAATTTGATGTCGGTTGGGATGCAAATTTTACAGGAAGTTTTGGCACTGTACAAACAACTTGTTTTCCGCACCGTTTGAATATTTTCTGCGTTAGGGAGTCAAGCAGAGCTGTAACAAGAGGCATTATATATCATTGACACAACGTAGTGTCGCTGTTGAAAGTATGATGTATAACATGGGCGTTATCCAGGCAGGGTTTCAACGATCGGATTTTGTCGGTTGAAGGTTTTATCTATGAGAATTTTATACGTAAGCATTCGTTCATTATTTTTTAGTGAATAGTGAAAGTAATTGTATACGAAAAACACCTCGAAAGCTGAGATGATTGTTTTGTTTGTTTCCTCTGTGATACATATCCTTAACTATGATTAGTGTGCAGCCAGGTATCTCACAGTCAGAAATTGATGTATGTTTTTTTTTAAGGTTTCGATGTCATAGCAAGGTCGTGTTATGCAATTATCAACGCGCTATTTCGATCTCAATTTCATAAGTGTATGCTATCATCTTGTCAAATGATGCAACCAGGTTATTCATCAGTTAACTTGCTGTTAAACCAGTTTTTGCTTTTGTCCAAACTCTGTGTTTTAGATACGTGGTTATGCACTACAGGAAACGATATGTTCTTGCATTATGAAATTACGAATCAAGATTGCTGGCTTTATCGTTGAGCTTTCATCGATACGTCCAAAGTTTGTTTGTGAGTGTTGGAAGGTATTGTGCCAAAAGTGTGTATGATTATATGCATCATAGAGCATAATTTTGTCTCTAGTAAATGAAAGCAACAATGAACTTAGTGTGCAGGTACAATAGGTATTTCGTTAAACATACATATCAAAAGTGACTACGTTAGAATTACGTTAGGGTACATCTAATGATTGTAACATGTTGCAGTTTGCAAGTACTGTATATTTTAAGATATTTAATTAAACTTTTAGGTAAGAATATAATCCACAACCCATCTTTGTGTCCTAAATAGCTTGTTTGCAGTTATGTAATGTTATGTTAGTAACAAACCTGAAATTAGTTATATTTTCTTTCAAGTAACCGGGAACTGGGGGCGAAGTAAGACCGTACGTGTCGGTATGCCAAACCAGCTCTAGTTTTAATGTTAACATACCGTCACGGGAAAATTATATAGCGTAACTGAAAAACTATCATGATATGCACGTGGTTATATATCACATGTTGAACATGCTATACCTAGGCCACATCTTAGGAAAACATAGCACTTCTGTGGACACTGCCTCGGTTTATAGAATTTTCCTGTGCTTGTGGTTTCAGTACACTTTTGATAAGGTTGTACTTCCTTAATGGTAAATAGCATTACGATATGTTCCTAAAGAATCTTTAATGTTTCTATACCCCCTTCTCCTGAAAGCTCATATCTAGCTAATAGCAGTTCTGCCCACACACCATTAAATTAATTAAATTTTATTTATGGCCTTTAAGCATCTAAGGCTCAGGCCGGGATAGGGGGGGGGTAAAGGATTCGGGAAAGTGTCGGCCAGTGTCTATGTTGAAGGTGCCATCTCGGCATTTACCTGATGTGACAGAGGAAAAACCTATGTCAGAATGGGATCGAACCTACGACCTCCCGAAAGTTACGCCAACGCTCTACCATTGAGCTACGGAGGCTCGGTACACACACCTTCATGTTTACATTAAAGCGTGGCAGTTCATACGGACATGTGACGTTTCTAAAATAATACGTCAGAAGCGCCGAGACCCCCCAAAAGATCCCAAGATACTAACACAGTTTACTGGGTATTCCTCAAGTCAGTTGAACAAGCTCCAATTTAATAGTGTTAAAAGTTTTTTTTTTAACTTTTTTTTTTTTAGCCCAATGCAGATTTTTCGCAAATGATAGAAAAGTATGTCTGTGATCCTGTCTTTCGTTTTGCTTTAGGAAAAAAATGGTTGGTACCAGCGGGTTTGGGGGTCGATTGCGGGTGTCATAGGGGCAAATTGATGCTTATTTTTTTATGGGAGTTACCGTTTTCGAGATACAGAGCCTACCATGGTCCAAAATCGAGCTTTTGTATGAAGACTATGCACTTTTTTAAAAAGAAAATATGCAGCCTTACAAAATAAGTGATATCAGTACAAGAACCCCTTCGGGGTAAAGGGAAGAGTGACGCAAGAATTCTACTCACAAAAGAAGTGACATCCATTTTGCGAGTGACTTTTTTGGGTCACTATGGGGGAAGGGAGGATACTAAGTCTCTTAATTTCATTACAATAGAAACACCTCCGTCATAGTGACACAAAGAAAGTCACTCTCAAAATGGATATCACTTCTTTTGTGAGTAGAATTCTTGCGTCACTCTTCCCTTTACCCGAAGGGTTTCTTGTACTGATTGTGTATACAATTGGTTAAACAGTAGTACAATAATGTTAGTAATTATTTATAATATAGGTAAATATCCAATGAATGGGTTACGTATAAAATTAAAATAGTATTGTAAGTAAACAGTGCTAAGACAACTTTCCCGTTTCAGATTTTCTTTTCTTGTTTTTTTCTTTATCCGATTCAGTGTTGCTGGAACCGGTGGTGCAAATCTAATGTCGATGTTGATGCCTATTGTAAGGGTAGTTGTATTTGGGGTTGATTAGTCTATCGTGTATCCTTATTTTATGCCCCAAAGTGCACATTACAAATTGACTTTCGATCATCATCAGTTATAATTTCATGCATTTTATTACTTAGGCTCTCTAATATATTATATTGTGTTAAAGTGACTGTAAGTGAAATATGTGTTTGCAAATATATGTGTTTTCTGTGCAGTTTTTAAAAATATTTTTTAATCTAACCGAATTAAGGAGAATGTAGCACAGAATTAGGGTGGGACTTGAGAACCTTCTCACATATTTAGGAACCACACTGCATCAAAGTAAAGGACTATTCTGTTTTACCAGGGTTGTGCGACTGTTCATACTGAGTGAAATAAAAATATCAAACTTACCACTGAAGTATTGCTTTATTTTTTTTATAACAATTATGTAGACTTTAATATATATATATTAAATATTGTAATTTCACTGTTTGCTATTTTACTGCGCTTATAAATGTATCAATTTGTCAATTCAAATGTGTGGTTCGTTGCTTAGGGAAATGGTGATATATAATCAAGATTAACTCGATTTGAATTAATTAACATCCATATCAAATCTGTGCTATTCCAGAATAAATTTCATTTGTTGAAAAGTAATTCGCTTTTCCAAAAATTTCCTGTGCCTAATTATTTTAAATATGAATGATTAATTCAGAAACGGTGGACATCAAATGCTGTAACGTTTTTAATGAAATTAATTGTTTTTTTTATTCCACTTATTATTTATTTCCTTTCCTGTATTTGTTTTTGTGTTAATTTTGTAGGTTTGTTGATATAAGTTATATCTGCTTGTGATTTGGGTGAATTTTTGGCAGAATGCCGGGTAATGCTCGAAACATTGTCTCAAGTGACCCATTCTTTTGACAAATAGCAGCAAACAACGTGGAAGGTTTTTGTCACCACACGCCACATTGGCTCCGTAGAGTAATGCCCAGTGGTAGTGGTCAGAGTTGGCATACCTTGGGGGATTTTCTTCGAGCATCCAAGTAAAGCTTTAAAAAAAACTACGAAACCAACACAGCGTTCTCGATTTGGTAAAAGCTGGTGGTTAACTTTAGGGATTGCGTTTTGCAGTTGCTCCTGGTCCTCTTGACTTGAGTATAAGTATTGGATATTAAGCATAGAAATTGAAAAAAAAAAAAAAAAAAAAAAAGTGAAAGTATATATGGTAGGGAGGGCGAAATTACTTTATATTGAGGTTAACGTTCACACATTGTAGAGAAAACTAATCTGTCAAACATGAATATAACTTGTATGTTGATTGCTAGGCAGAAAGTAAGTATTCACTGATGGTTATTAACTTCCATATATGAATGTAGAGTGCAACAGTGTTGTGAAAGCAGTTTGGGTAAATAACATGAAGCATTTTGACGATCTTGTAAGGTACTATCATCATCCGCAAAGAATAGCACATGAAATCTGATTTTACTTGTAGACAGTCGCCGTGTCTATTTATAAATGTTATCTGACGAAATATATGAAGGATTTTTCACCAGATTCGCTGCATAGGTCGCGAGTAACCGAAGTATAAAGATTTTTTAGATAACTGCTGTTTTACAATAGTCAAAGGCAAAGAACATTTGTCTCCCCTTAAATAAGTTACTATACTTCCAGCGGATGATTCAGTAATTAATTGAATGTTTATCTCTGTCTTATAAATTTAGGTGCCAAAACTGGATTTATTCTCCTGGTAATGGTTTCGAATTATATATTTTTATGATTATTAATTGATGCTCTCGAAAATGTATCGATGCAGTTAAATAAAATTTGTCGCTTATATTGTTAATGACGCATGGAGAAATCAATATTTTGTTAAATTCCTGCAAGCGCAGATGACAGATGGGCTAGAATTTAATACAGAGTAAGATAAAAATATCTTTCTCCAAAAATTCGTTTTTGTTTCATACTTGTTCGCTCAAAAGCACATACAGCTATCATTACGAATCATCACCTTGCTGGAAACTATTGCTCCATAAGTCATCCAGGAAAGATTTCTCGTACTGGGGATTAATCATTACACTTTAAGAAGCATGTTATACGATCTAGAATAACGAACATTTGAAAGGGTAGCGAACCTTTGAAAGCAATGTATGAAAATACTCTGGACCACCGTTTGGAGTTCAGTCAAAGATTTCTCGTGCGACGTTAAGATTTATCCTGACTTTCAGAAAATCATTTTATGGACCAATGAAGCTTCACTTAAGCTGAACACCGTTGTAAACGGACACAATAATGTTTACCGGGCTGGTGAAAACTCTTATGAAATTATCACGGAAGACGTAATAACTCCTATTGAGACTACCGAACGGTCGTGGCTCAGTGGGAGAGGCTTAGCATTTGAAAGATCCTGGAATCGATCCCAGCGGCCGCCCATCCTGACTGAGAGTTGCCCATGGTTTACCCTCAGCTGTATCAGGTAAATGCTACCTTCAACCTAAGCCAAGGCCGACTCCTGTCCGCATCTTTCCCCTATCTCGGTCTGAGCTTTACATGTGTGAAGGCCATAACCAAATTGAAATGCAAGTTCCTGATATGACTGGGGATTTGAAGTTTAAGGGTCATCCGATATTATTATTATTTAAAGAACTGTTACCAGGAAACGATGTCTTCAGGTATTACAAATGCTGGTTATTCTAAACCTTAAAGAACAGCCCTCGTTTTACCGAGATGCAGTTAATATGACAACAGACTGTAGATGGGGAACTTCGCAACACTATGGTTTAGAATTCAGGTTTTAAGTTTCACTATGGTTTTAAGTTTCCGCCTGTAGGCTTGCGGTACCATAATACTGATTATTTTGGAAACTATCTTTTAGACGGGACAAATTGCATATGTTTTATTGGTAAATCTAAATATGATTCTGTCAAAGAAGAAGAATAAAATTAACGTTTTAAACATGGCTTTAAAAAATAGTTTAAAACAAATGTTCAAAATGTATTAAACAAAATGTTTAAAACAATAGCCTCTGTTAAAACATCTGTTTGAAACATTCCAACCTTGTTCAGAAACCACGTGATTTGAATCACTTGCAATAGCTGAGTGAATAGTTGTTCCAGATCTTGGATAAGAATCGTGAATTAGGTTATGTCATCTGTGAATCGGTGTCCAAACGATGTGAACTGTGTACCGAGAATTATCGCCTCTATTTCGAAATCACTTTTTAAAGATATGTGCTATAAAAGTTCATAAAGTTTTTGTTCTCTGCTACATATTTTGGGGAAAGCGATTATTATCTCACTCTCCCATTCATCCGTTGGTCATAGAAAAATAGACGGGAAACATTATTTTATTTATTAATGTAATACACATTTCGGAACTTTACTGATACTCCCAAATCCATTTACAAGTATGAGAATCATGAATCTTCAGGTCAATGAGTGAACTATACGAGGAGTTAAAATCATTAAGGTAATTATTTCAAAGTAAACTAATACAACAGAAGAGTGAAGAGCGTTGTGTTCACACTACATTGAAGCGAGGCACTTATGTGATTTGTGCATATAGCTAAATCATGCAGAATTTGGACTTGGTGGCAGACCCTCTTTATAGTCAAAGGGTGTATTGATATATTTAAATATGCCCTATTGATTGCGTTCTACTGGGCACTACAGTACAAACATGTATTTTCCCTAACAAATGGAAATCTGCTTTAGTTTGTCCTATGCCTAAAACGACAGATGAGATATTACCAACCACAGGCTTATAGCAATCTTGCCAGTCTTTGAACAGATCTATATCAACGAAGTACTAATCATGTGTAGCAAGCTATCTCAACTAATTAACATGGCTTTGTTTCACAAAAATCCACGATAACAAACCTTCCAACTGATTTTGATTTTATTGCAAACTCGTTGGACGAAGTAAAGTCGATGTGATTTATATTGACTTTGAAAAGGCATTTGACAGAGTTAATCACAATGTATTACAAGGTAAATTAAATCACTTTCACTTCTCTCTATCCTTGATTAGGTTCATGTAGCCCTTATCTAGCTAATCGCAGACGGTCTTTTTTATTTAAGGAATACAAATCTAATGAATATACAGCACTGTCGGAAGTCTCGCAAGGCTCGAATCTTGGACTGTTGTTCTTGTTCTTGTTCACTAATGACGTACCGAAATTCATACCAGATAATGAAAAAGTGCTCATTAATGACCTACCGAAATTTATACCAGATAATGAAAAAGTGCTTTTGCGGATGACTTCAAAATTTATGCTAAAATTAATTCCATGGAAGATGCCATAAACTACAGCATAGTTTAGACAACTTTTCTAACAGTTGCACTATCAATCAACTTTCAGTAAATACGAAGAAATGTAAAATTTTGTCATTCAGTAGAAATAAAACGATTTATCGATTTAATTATTAAATTCATAATTATTGTATTAAGTAGGCCCGACGTAGTAAAATATCTTAGTGTCACGTTCCATATGACATTAACGTTTAACAGCCACAAAACAAATATTACAAATGAAACTTTTTAAAATGCTAGGATTTGTAATAAGGATGGGAAGAAACTTTAACAAGGTTTCTACATTAGAAAAAATGTACTATGCTTATGTTTGTTAGAGCAAATGCGTAGCATTTTTGATCTGTTATTTCTTAGGAAAATAATTCAAAATGTCTTAGACTGCACAGACTTAGTATCATTTTACAGTTTCGTGCCCCGTCATTAAAACTTGCGTAGGCAATATTGGTCTCTTCCATTGCAAAAAGGCCACGACAATATAATGACGAAGTCACCAATCTGGAGAATATACTACCTACAATGATGTGTAGAGCTTGCATCGAATTGGATACATGTGATATGTCTTCCAAAACATTTAGTAATATTTTTAAAAAATGTCTGTAAATGAGCATTCGATACTTATTATTGGGCTATAATGTCTGTTGTGATGACAATAAATGAATAAAATAAAAATAAAATATAGAAAGAACATATAATTATCTTTTCCATCTAATAAAGTATGATTTTCTCTGGCTAGGGGGGGGGGGCGAGCACCCCTCCTTGCCCCCCTCCCTGATGGGCGCCCTTGCTTCTTTGTAGTCACTTCACCCAATGACATAAATCGTGCAAGTAACTTTCTTTGTTTGGGTTTCAGCAACTTATTTTTGATTCCAATTCTGTTTTAATCTAGTGCTTTTTCTGTCTGACGATTTAGACCAGATGTTGAGACGCTGAACTTCTAATTCAGCAACCCATGTTTAAATCTCGCTGCAGTCGTAACTATTTTCTTGCTGCTAGTACGAAAATCAACACTGTGTTTTTGGTTAATTTAACACAGAAAGTAGTAGTAACGCTCGGACACCGAAAAGTGTTTAACTAACACATGTATTTTTACTGTGGATTGTTAGAAATGTAGCATTTGCATCATCAGTCATTTGTTTCGTAAAAGCAGCCAACAGTAAAATGTAAATCGAAACAAATGAACAGAGGAACAAGTTAAGGGGGAAAAAGGATAGAGAGTAAGTAATCATCCAAAAAGTTTCGTGTTATTTGACAGAGAAGATAGTTTTGGAAATTTAACATCTTCAAGATCAGTTTGTGTGTGTGTAAAAACAGCCAACAGAAAATGTGATCTAAAACGAATAAACAAAGAAGATAAACAAACTCTTACAGATGAGGATAGACGGTAGATAAACAAACTCTTACAGATGAGGATAGAAGGTAGATAAACAAAAAATTCTGTAATTTCACAGCACATAAACGCGTTGAAAATGTAACACCCACACCAGTCAGTTTTTGTGTGTGTGAAAACAGCAGCAGTAAAATGCAACCTATAAAAGAAGTGAAAAACGGAAAAGATAACAACTTAAAGGAAAAAGAGGGTAGAGTGTAGGTGATCATCTGAACAAATTCTGTAGTTGACAGGAAAGGAACTTACTGCAAACTCACACCTGTAACATCAGACATTTTCAACTTACAAGCTTGTTTAGAACGCCAGTAATCATTGAAGCAAAGAAATCAATCTGTTTTTGCAGGTGAAAATAGACAGTAAAGTCCCCAAATTTAGAAGTCAAGTTATAACCATCAGTCAAGGAGAATTAAGGCTAAAATCGCTTATTAACGGAAGTAAAGGATACCCCACAATTAATGCCCCCGACTTAATTGGTTCCAGAAGATGACTTAAGTCGAAACCAAGAAGAATGTCGATTCAGGTGAACGCAACCCGACGTATGGCTTCAATTTGAAACTTTAGTAAACCAGAGTATGAATGTACTTGAACGTGTTTGAATGAAAGTGAAGCTAAACATGTTATAATGGAACCAGTAACTTTTCTTAATTAAAAAAAAAGTATATAAGTATATACAGTACATATGTTTTACTGTTTTTATGGTTCTCGGAGGTAAGTTTTATATGTTTTTTTCCTTCGGTTAGTAAACGGGTAGTTGTTTGCGCCGCACATACATAACTTTCACGAATCTCTTGTAATACTCACATTGTAGACTTCCATAAGCATTATGTTTTATTGTAAACGCACTATCTGTTAAATCATCTCCATAAATTACCTGTTACACGGTGTCAACTTCCGGTCTTCTCGCATATCACATTGTTTTTCTCGTTTGCTGTCAGTGAGTTTGACATGGGCATGAAAAATGCATGTTTTTATGAGTCGTGTTCTGAGATACGTGTGTTGGACGGTTTCAGATAACTTAATTAGTTTTTTTAGATTAATTCATCCATGAAACTTTGATAGAGCTCGATTGATGATGTGTCAACAAAAATTTAGAGTTAAAAGCGCTAGATATTAACAAATAGGGTGTTTTTAGCTGTTGTTTCTTAAAATAAGCTTAAAAAGATATGTCTTTAGAGTTCTATTTCTAGCAGTAAATATTCTGGAAACGTCAAAGTCTGCGATAATTAAAGGAAGTTGTATCATCGCGTTTTTGTGAAAGGCTAAACAAATTGAATCTGAAAGTGTGATCCTTTGTAGACAACGCCAGAAGATAAAGTCTGACCGGAATTCCTTTGTATACTATATCCTTTTTCGGGCGCGGAAAGCAACGCTAAGTCGAAAGCTTCGGAAAATGGTTTCCATAGTAACGGCCTTTGTAGTGGAAAGTTCCTGCCGGTTTTACGTAAAATTAGGATGGCAAAAAAAAGAAAATGTTGAGACAAAAGGAAAAAGGAGGAACTTAAAATTTTTAGAGGGAGAGAGAGATGGAGGAGATAATGTCGTGAATAAATTGAATTCCATTGTGCGCTTGTAATTATTATGCTGTTTATTCTGTTGTACTATGAAAGTAAAATTTACACTTCAATCACTTTACTTGAAAACTGTCTCGCACAGCTTATTTAAATAGACTGTAATTTGAACGCAAGCAATATTGCTTTATGAAATTAGTAATTCATCGAAATCTTACAGCAGTAGCAAATGTGTAATTTAGTTAATGTATCTGGAACTGTAAACCCTGTTGAAAAAAAAAATGTAAACAAATTATCTAGATTTAAATTTTTAAAGCTTACATCAAATTTTCCAACTTAAAATTGATCTTTACTTGCATATTTTTTCCGCATCGATCACAATTTAAATAGCTTTTGTACACTTTTCACACAAGTTACAGTTAACATTTTACAGTGAGCATTGTATTTATTGGCTGTCTATGGTTCAAGGCGGGATAAAGAAGGGAGTGGATGTGGACATAATGTAGATCAAGGCTTTCTTTTGCTTTGATGAGAACCATGGAAAAACACAGTGACTATGGCCGACTACTGAGAACGAACCCAAGATCTTCAGAATAAAAAAGCAAACGCTTTACGAAAGAAAGTAATAAAGTTTGTAGGAGTGTGGTTAGAATTTAGGTCGTCTCGGTCATAGCCTATTATTTATTCAAGTTGGGCTACGAAGAACAAAGTAAATTATCGCTTTAAATCGATGAATTTCAAGACGTAAATAAATGATATGTAGTTTCAAATATTAACTAACTCTATGGCTTATAGAACTTGCATGTTCATCGCCGCAGTAACAAACGTACGCCATTGGATTCTATCCTGGACAATATCAAGTCATTTTTTATCACGAATACCTACTAGTCGAAGATCTCTTCTAATATTGCCCTCCCAATGACGTCTCGGTCTTCCCAATGGCCTCCCTTCATCCGACCTTCCAACCAGGATATTATATAATCTTCGTTTTTCTCCCATCCGAGCTACATGACCCCCCCCCCACCTTACTCGTCGCGATTTCATTTTTTTTACAACATCTGGTGAATCGTACAGTAAATGGAGTTCTTCATTATGCAGTCTCCTCCACTCTCCAGTCATCTCGCCGCGTTTCGGCCCGTATATCTTTCTCAAAACCTTATTTTCAAATACACGTAATTTATGTTCATCTGCTTGGATCGTACTCCAACTTTCGCAACCGTAAAGTATTACCGGCAGAATAACCGTTCTGTATATTTTTAATTTCAATTTCCTTGATATTAATCGCGATGTTAGAAGTTTTTGGACTGAATAGAAACATGCGTTGCCCGATACCAAGCGACTATTTATTTCTTCCGTGATCTCATTTTTGCTTGTTACGAATGCTCCCAAGTATTTAAATTTGTTTACTTTCTCTATGACCTCATCATTAATTTTTATGTTTTTATTTCCTTCATTCCATGTGTTTCGGCTTGTTATCATATATTTTGTTTTATTTATGTTTACCTGTAGATCTATCTCATCGCACGCTTCTACTAAGACATCGGTGTTGCTTTGTAGTGCGCCTATATCTCCTCCTATTAAATCTACGTTATCCGCGTATACAAACAATTGATTCAAACAATTCAGTTATAGCCCCTTTTTGTTCCCTTTAATTTTTTAAATCGCAAATTCTAACGCAAAGTTAAACAGTAGTGGGGACAAGGCATCGCCTTGTTTCAATCCGTTGCGAATCTTGAAACTATGCGTACCTATCCGTATTCTGCTTATGGGGTCACTGAGACACATCTTCACAAGTTGAACCAATTTTTTCGGAATTCCAAATCGTATCAGGATACTGTATAACTTTTCCCTTTTGATAGAATCATATGCTTTCTTAAAATCAATGAATAGCTGATGAACCGTCCCATTGTATTCCCATTTCTTCTCCAGAATTTGTCTCAAGGCGAAAATCTGGTCCAACGTGGATCTATTTCTTCTAAATCCACATTGGTGATCTCCTACGTATGCACTTAGGCGTGTTAACAGAATATTTCTTAATACCTTGTAACAGGTTGAAAGTAACGAGATTCCGCGGTAATTATTACAGTCCGATTCATTGCCTTTTTTGTAAATCGGAACTATTATTGATGTTTTCCATTCCTTTCTCCATATAACACTTGTCAATTTATGTAGTTCCTTGATTAGTGCTGCTCATCCTGATTTAATTAATTCGGCTGGAATATTCTCTATTCCTGGTGATTTTAAATTTTTTAAATTTTTTACCGACATTTCGATCTCGATCTCACTAGGTTCGGGAATCCACGGTTCTTCGGTATGGTTTTCGAATTCCTCTGTTTGTCCCCCGTTGTGTATATTAAGAAGTTTGTCGAAAGAACTTTTTCACACATTGACAATTTTAATCGGATCCGCCTGAAGATCTCCATGTTCGTTTCTAATTAACCCTAACGTCGGCTTGTAACCTTTTCTTAACGAGTTTACCCCTTTGTATAGATCTGGTATGCTATTTGTCTTCCAGTTTTCCTCTATCTCCTGAATCTTCTGCGTCAGATATTCTCGCTTTTTGTTTCTGAACCCTAGTGTGGCGTTTCGTTTCGCGTTACTGTAGTGGTTGGTATTTTCTTCGCTTTTATTACTTTGCCATCGTTGCCTTGTTTGTTTTCGTTCTTCATGAAGCTTAAGGCATTCTTCATCAAACCAATATTTGTTTTTCTGTTGTATCTTCTCACCTAAATGTTCATTCGTTGCGCTCTTAATTGTTTCACGAACTGCCTCCCACATCTTACTTACATCAATTTCATTATTAATATCATCATTATTATTACTCGAGTCGGCTAGGATTTCGAAACTATTTGAGAGTTCGAGTTGATAATCTGCTTTTATGCTCGGATTATTTAATCGTTTAACTTCGAATTTCAGTTGTTTTGACCCCTTGCTTCCTCTGTACGCGATGCATAACTTTTCCCTTACTTTTGTGATCACTAATTGATGGTTGGTTTCACCTTCCCCTCCTCTGTACGACCTAATATCAATTATGTTGGCGTGTCTTCGTCTGTCTACTAATACGTGATTGATCTTGTTGAGAGTTTTGCCGTCCGGAGATACCCATATGTATTTGAGTATGTTTTTGTGTTCAAAGTACGTGCTCTTTACAAGTAGGTTTTTCGAAATCGCACAAGTTATCAGTCTTTCTCCATTTTTGTTGGTCTTTTCGTGAAGGCTGTATTTCCTTATAGTAGTTCTATATTTTTCTTCCCTCCCTACCTTTGCATTGAAATCACCCAACACAATTTTCGAATTATACTTCGGCATTCGGTCAAACTGCCGTTCTAGCTTATCATAGAATATATCTTTGTCGTTATCAGTATCTACCTTGGTCGGAGCATAGACGTTTAATAAAACCGTGTTGCCCCATCGAGTACGTATCGTAACGTACGATAGTCGTTCATTTACGAACTTTATATTCTGAACCGCCTGAAGGATACTGTTCTGATTGAGAAATCCTGTTCCGAAATCCTGAGACTGTGTTCCCGCGTAGTAGAAAGTGTTCTTGCCCTGTGGGATGCTATCTTGAGTCTCCTACCGAGCTTCTTGTATCGCTAATATGTCTAGCTCGTACTTCTCGGTCTCGCGTACCGCCATTTTAAGAGCGCCAGTTTGGTATAATGTTCCACGTTCCTATTCTAAGGTCTTTCTTAATCCTGTTCTTGGAACCCATTGAAGCAGTCCCCGCCCGGAGATCCGAATGAGGGACTAGTTTACCTCCGGAATATTTTACGCCAAGAGAGTCAATGAACCATCCCTTACTATTTCTTGACATGTTTTAGCGGTGTAGAGTTGTCAGCTCTACGACCTCGCAGTAAAGGTATACATCCAGGATGTCGTCCTCTGTCCATCTCTGAGCCTTGCCGATGTCATTCATCTTCAGCCTCAGAGTGGTAATGGTGATGTTGCTTCCCCTCACTATGATATTTTTGTTCGGGTTTATCTTCTTCTAGCTTTTGTAGATCCCTCTACTAACTTCAGGGCATCAGTACTGGTTTTGGTCCGCCCCGGAAGATTTCCAGTACCCACCATATCTGGTCGACATTCCCCTATCCGCCACCTGGGGAGGTGCCTGGTAGGAGACCAGTAACTCCAACCCGGAGTTTTAACTATATTATGAACAAATAGTGAACAAGAAGTATTCAAGGAATAATCTTGAAGAGTTTAGTGTGTAACGTGTATTCAGAAGTTACCTTTCCAAATAGTGTAATAAACTTCTTGAGCACAAAATTAAGAGAGGATATGGGCCAAAGTGTTAAATAAGTTTCTTATGTTTAATAGAAAGGCAGGATCATAATTTCTGGAGAGGGGTCTGGTCTTAATTTAAAGTGTTATTCTGTGACTTACCTGCTGTGACTAAAGAAACGGAAGAACACCTAAATCAAAATGGTGATCCTCAGCAAGACTCAAAACCTCAACCGCGCACCAGTTGCTGATCTGAGCTCAGCGTTTTTCGTCTGTTACAGAACTACTTTTAAATTTTCGTGATGATATTTCGATTATGTCAGTTGAACAGGTATTTATTATTTTGCTTGAACTCGTCTTCGAAGTAAAAAAAAAATATTCTCTATAGTTTATCCGGACTTTGTTCCATAGCTTTAATTACTGGTCACTATTACTGCGTTATGTTGGCAAACGGGCGTCACATACTATTCATACGAGCGGGTGATTTAATCCTAGCTGGAGGTAGAATCTCTCTGCTTTAGAAATGCTGCACATAGTAAGAGACGATAGTATATAGACGGAAGAATGCGAAACATAATTCGAAACTCATTGAAAGCAATTGAATCCCTATTGTTTCCTGTAGATCTGTTAAAAGTAATATGTGGAGGGAAGGGGGTTGAGGACGGCAGAGACAGATGCGCGTTCACCCACAAGAAAATATAGAGTGAACCCATTACTCAAAATCTCACTTTCTCTGGATGGCAACAATCAGCGGTCTGATAAAAACACACATACCAATATGCTCACGTATAAAACATGAACGCACTTCGCTGTTAATGGATTGGTATCTTTCTTTTAAATAATTTATTTAGTGATCAATACTTTCCTAAAATTGAGAAAGAATTACAAGGACGTTAATAACAATTCAATCAATCGAAAAGTACTCTAAACTCCTTGAACTTTCCATGTACACTCCAACACCCTGGCAGTTTCGAAACTCTGACAAAAATCATTGGGTACATGATTACTTTCTTTTAACATGTAAGCGGCGCTTTGCATTTCTGAAAGTATTAAAAGCGTTTCCCCATTGAAGAATACTGGGAAAGAATGGGGGATGTTTAAGAAAGGTGACTTCTCGTATAATGCACTTTATGGTCTAACTCTCCTATTTAGTACTTTAAAAAATATTACCGCCATTATCAAATAATTTTAATAATTATTCTTTTGAATTTTCTAATGAAAATTTTTGGCAAGCATAATTTGTGACAATTTCTTTGTATCTAGTATTCAGATAAAGACACGATCGCAATTTTAGGTTTGTAAATGCGTATGTGAAACATTGATTTGTTTTATCATCAGTCTGTTAATGTGTTGACTCACTCTGGGAAACGCTATTAAAGTGCGTCTCACCACCACTCTTTTTGCTTTCTTTTCTCACGAAGAGACAGAATTTCCTTCGTCAACACATGTGTATTTCTTTTTTCTACGCAGAAATAGAGTAGCAGCATATTGAACCATATGTCAGCAATGATTTAAGCTCATTTTATGTTGCAGTTTCATTGTATATTTGTATTCTGATAACCCATATAAACCTAAGTTGTAAATGTCAATGTTCATTTTTGTTTCATATTATTCTTTATGTGAGAAGAAAGGAAACTAAGTAACCTAAGACTCAGACGACAGTTTCTTCTTTTTCTATTCCCATGGTAGTAGACATGTGACGATGAATCACTTGATTTTCTACGCAAAATTTTGATGTCTTCGTGCTATTTAATTTGATAGATTACAAAACCTAATAAACGTAGCTTTTAAGGTCGACTTTGTATTTTTTGTCTTAACGCTGTAGATCACCCCCGCCATCTTGGTACGCACTTTCCATTGATTTACACGGGAATTGTTTTACTCATTTTATGCCTCTCAGATGTAGAATATTTAAGTTCTGCTTTCACAAAATTTGTCTTGGTGGTTATTTTGACTCTTGTATAGTTTTGGTTTGTAAAGTTTCTCCAAATATATAATTATAATGTATTATTAATAGTTTGCTATATAAATCACAATATGTTAACGGGAAATTATACTGTTCCTGTGTAAAATATTGCATTTCTATAAAGTAGCATGAGTAAAAGAGAACATGACGATAAACTAGGCGAAAACAGAAGTTAAAACTACACTCCTGAAAAGTATAAGACGAGTAAAACAATTCCCATGTTAATCAATGGAAAGTGCGTACCAAGATGGCGGGGGTGATCTACAGCCTTAAGTTTATATATGTCCATATAACCCTTGTGAAC
The DNA here is from genome assembly GCA_022664845.1 of Lepisma saccharinum. Taxonomy (NCBI): domain Eukaryota; kingdom Metazoa; phylum Arthropoda; class Insecta; order Zygentoma; family Lepismatidae; genus Lepisma; species Lepisma saccharinum. The sequence continues at coordinate 26,988 of JAGDQP010001529.1, forward strand.
TCAGAATGTAAGATCCAAAGTTCTTGCAATTATAGGTTAACCTTTGTATTAATCAATTACCTTATTTGGGCATGTAACGAATAATAGCTCACGTGACCCTATGAGAGTCAGAAAACTTACCACCTTTGTAAGTCAGTCGGTTTTAGAAGTTTGAAGAGCCTACCATGCGAATCAGTTGTTTCCTATGTATGTTCTATTGTTTTCGTTAGCCGTTACATAGTATAATAGCAAACCAAAGTTATTGACCAAACCAAACCAGTCATACAATCGACGGATAATTGGTTCTATAAACCCTAAAAAGGTTTCCGAGAACAGTTAAGCGTTTTTCGGAAAAACTGCAAATCAACAGTAAAAGTGTGTGTCATTTCGTTACCGCACATTAGCATAACATTTCTTTGGAGGTACAAAGAAAAAGGAACAGCTCGCGTCACACAATCAAAAAGGAAAATTGTAATACTTTTGTGTAATTGTTACTTTCGACGAACAGTCTGTAACTTTGTGGTATTTCATCTTTGTATTTTCCATAAAGAAGAAAGGAAAACATCATTCTTAAGTGACATAATGACATGTATGTAGTTGTACTTTTTCATCACAGCAAAAGTGTAAGCAACGATCTCGTTAACCTACACCGACCAGGTTTAACGATGTGTGAGTTTTAAAAGATACTATTGAGCAAACAGTGCCAATTACATCCGAGTCTACAAGTGCTTGCTCGAGGACGTCATCTTCCTGCAAAATAACTGGACTGGACTATCTACCTCTCAGTGCTTGAGTTTTTTTATCTCTCCCCCTCCCCTTCTCAGCTATCATCAACAGCGATCGAACTCTTGGATTGTCTTCAGATGAACTGTGAGTATTGGAAATTTTAAAAAGAGCTCTTAGCGTTACAATTCTTGAGATATCTCTAGCCAAATATCTCTAGTCACAGTTATCCTACTTAAAAAGTCAATTCACATAAACAATCGAAACTAAACGCCAATATTCGCACCCCAAATGTTAACGGTGATAAAAACTCCGTGTATTTAGGTTATAATCTGGATATATGTGTATTTGTCTCCACTGATGATGATCGCACATACAATCGGTGATATCAACTGGGTGTAAAGTTGAGATTAAGATACCAGGTTCAAATCCCAGAGAATTTCGTCAGTTTGGTACATAGTAAGAGTATATCTGGGTTCTACTGTAATTTCCGCAAAATTGGTTATAAAATCGCTATAACTTATTTGGGCTTCTGCATTGAAACTTTTGTAGCAGTTAACTGTCATTGTTGAATACTTGTTATGAGTGAAAACTCATTAAAAATGAACATTCCCCTACTTTCCGTGTACTCTTCAAATGTTCTCTTACACTTTGTAATGAATATTACGACCTTTTGCTTGACCTTAGCACCAAAATAGTAATTTTATTGTTCTTCAAGAAGTACTAGAAGCCACAAAACGCAGTTGAAGGAATGATTATTCATGTTTTGACGTCTTTCCATTCAACGACAGGAGGAACCGCAACTTTTGTACACTGTAAAAAGTGGAAACACGAAATGGATGAAAGTTAGTCCGCTTTATGGAGAAATAACAGTAGAAAATTAGCGTTTTGTTGTATTTACTCTTAAACGTGGATATAGTGTAAGCCTTTAAGTGAAAAGATTGGTAAAATTAACTCCATTTTAAAGTTTAACATTTTCTTTGTAATAGCTTAACGTTAACTGAAAATGGGTTGAAACTGGCCAAAGTGATTTGTCCGTAAACGTTCAACTTATTTTACGCTTAAAATTCCGTCATTTTCTATTCTAAGTGTAAGCTAAACTGGTAATTTTGAGGTTACGTACTTTTGTGGATGAAGTTTAAACCTTAATTGGATATTCTATAATCCAGTAACAGGAGTAACGTTACTTGCTTGTCACTGAACACCCCGCCATTTTGAGTGTTTATATTGCCTTTACACTGCGAACAGTAAACAGTTCACTGGTGGACCTTGAACGGCAAGGATTGTATTGACGAAACGAGAAATTAAGTTAGGTATAAATCTTTACACTGTAGCAAACGTCTCTCCTTTTTTCACGAGACATTCCTCGTAGTAAAATCAAACACGTGTTAATGATTAACCTCCTTCGCAGTAAAACCCTAGCTATAGATATCACTCGGAAAGCCAGAAACACCAACTTCCTTCATAGCTAAGTGGCAAGAGCGTCTGATTAGTGTGCTAGTGGACCCTGGATCTCTTCAACTTTTTTTTTTCATTTTTAATTTTAAAGGAATATTACCTTTTATTCTTTTCTACTTTAAAAATGCTCTGCTTGAATGAAATACGTTGCAACAGTCATATATATGTATACAGATATATAGGTACACGCATTTTGAAATTTTACAGAAAGTAAAACGTTCAACCGACAACTGGCTGAATGCAGCTTAATCCAAAAGTGGAGGCAGCTCAGCTGCCTCCATTTTTTGGATGAACGTTGTGTCTCCTATTTTTACAGTGTATAGCTTGCGCCTTACAGTTCATTTAGTGCTTTTGTTACGTAAGCAATAAGTTCACTATTTCTAACGTAAATTAACGTAACTTTGCCTAAAGAAAGAATCGATTCTGAATTATTCCCAAACAATTAGAAAGAATCGATTCTGAATTATTCCCAAACAATTAAGTCACTTTTGATCGTTCAAATCACTGGAAGTGCAAGCTGTACGGAATGCGTAATTCCTCTTATTATCATACTGTAGAGTCCGAAAATGGTTATTTTTAGGTATAGGTCTGCCGCAGACCAAATAAGCTCTTCTCGGACGTTGGGACACTCCACACTTGGAACCGTGCGGTCTAAGGCGTTAGGCCAACGACTTGAAGGTCCCGGCAGGGGCATGGATGTCTTTTAACTAGAACGTCACGGATAATCGTGCTGGGCCGAAGTAAACAGTTACTAGACTGGCCTATATAAAATAAAGTTTACCAAAGTTATTTATCCAGACTTCGAAGGCAAAGCAAACGTAACTTAAAAGAGATATAAACGGACAATTTTGCTTCCTTACCGTTAGCCTTATTTCAGATGCACCATTAAAACTCTTTATAAAATGTTGCAAAGATATGATAGAACAACATCTCTTTGTATTAACTATTTATGTTTAAAGACAATATGTTATGGTTGTACGTTATTTTGTTATGGTACGATGTTGATCTGGGCGTAGTCATATCGCTCTGATGAAAATTACTATCACGAGACTCTTTACTATTATCCTCTCAGGTGGATTCTTCTCGAGTTGAGGGATGACGTCACTTCAACCTAAACAAATCAAGATGCCTACTTGATGGACCGATTTTTGCACTTCGGTGAGGCAAAACTTGATTATTACAATTCTTGGTCTAGAGGAAATATAATTTCCTCTAGTGAACTGCTTAGCACTTCGAAAATAAAAACGTGCTATAAACAAGCGGGATTTTATTTAAGCCTCGCGGCCATGAGCATATACACAATAAATATATGAGTATACTGAGATGTTTCCAGTTTATCGTTTTACGTACATAGGTATGTAATACAGCTTAGTCATTTAAAATTCACACTATAAATCATAACTTAAAATGTTCGTAGATCATACTCAATAGGCATATCGTATAATATCAAAATGTTTGAGATCTTGATTTTCCATTCTAAACCTTCAAATTAAAGTTATTTACTAATACAAAATTACAACATTAAAAATCCCGCCATCTATATCTTTATTCCATAATATTAATATATATAAAATCATGTGACATTCATTTGACTATCGACGTTCAAACTCAGACGTGCTAGCGAAAACTAACTTCCCGGATTAAGATTTTTGCATTATGGATCAGGTAATAAAATATTTCGTACATCCGAAAGTTAAAAACAACTATTTACAACGATAACGCTGAATCAATAATAGTAGATCCATTTAGATTAAATTAGCTTTGTTTAAGCAACTTGTGATTGCATTCACGAAATTATAATAAATATATTGTAATACAATAATCAACAGCTACGGCTTTAGTTTAGCTATCCAACCCCTTATTAGATCATCCAATTCAATACGCTAATCTGGCCATATCAATTTTCTGTCAAGAGCTGACCCAGAAATGAATTTGCATATTCTCTCATTGCACTATTTTCAACACACAAACACTTGACCGGTTTTCGTTTTGTTAATATCTTTCCGCCAAACAAGGTGACTTTTAACAACATATCAACTAGCAAAACAAAGGAAAAACCTTCCTTCAATAGATTACATACTCTTCCATTGTTTCTTATTAAGTAAACAGTGATATGTTATTCTAAAGGTTTATTCTTGATTTATACGTTAGAATTCGTGTTCATGTAACTAAATAATCAGACCCTAATTATTTTTTTCTTTGAGAAATTATGAGATCTAGAAAATAAGAAACCAAAAGTTCTTACTGTTTCTGATTTGTGTTTAAGAAATAGGAAATAAGTACTTAAAGACAATAAAAATGAATTTTTTTAAGAGAATTTTTAGTTAATTTTTAAGGAAGTCCCTTTGTAACAGTGTAGTTAGTGTTACTGTTGTGGACTTATGATCAGCTCTGGAGAGACATGAAGTTTCGAGTCGTGCTGCCAGTCATCGCCCCTGAAATTTTCCAGGCTTTCCTTGTTTCACCAGGCGAATGTCAATATCATCCCCAGACTAAGCCGTGGAAGTATGTCGCCGAGGAATATCAATCATACCTCAGACCAGTGCGCAGTGGTCTAGAACCCCTCAATATCGGTACAAAATTCATTTTTTTTAAAGTTTTAAAAGATGTAAACAGTGTCGGACTGGGCCTCCCGGGGCCCCGGCTGGAAGAGCAGTTTAGGGGCCCCACGGTAGGAGTCGTATACATCCCGTAAAATACGGGATAGTCCCTTTCTCAGAGTTCTGTCCCGGTGTCCCAAAAACGTTTGCCGGAACGCTAAAATGTCCCGTGTTTTGTTTATGGAATTCAAACTACAAGGTCAATAGTTGTTAGTGAGATCAGTCAACAAAAAACTAACATGATAGCTCACTGTTTCTCCCACAAAGTCATGTAATTTATACTACTTTCAAGTGACGGACAGACAATACAGACAATAACTATTTTAATTCGACAAATTTAGCGTTCAGCTGTAGTAGCAACATAAGTAACCGAAGACAGAAATACATTATTCCAAAAACCATCTTTTTGGTGTTCAGGATACAAAACAAAACAATGGTTTTCCCATATCAATTAGAACTTTCCTGATCACATATGCAATTATGTTTAAAAACGAAATAATTTTATTGAAAACATTGTTTAGAATACGAAATAAGAAATATATCAGAAACACTCTTTAATAAACACAGCTTTAGATTTAATGCACTTTCAAGTGATCTACTCGAAATTATGATTTGAAAACATTCCTGGTCATTCCTGGAACGATTGGAGACCAAAAAAATGTTCTTCACAACCTCAAAAAACTTCAGACGCCATATTGTATTTGCTATATATAACTAATAGGAAACTCTCCGCTAAAGCTACGTTTCACAAAGCCCCAGCCAGGCCTTTACGATAACCACATAAACTCATAGATAGTGCAAATAGAATAGTAGCTTGGAATCACACATATGCGATATTAGGAACAGGGGCGATATTTGGGACACCTACCCTAAGGTTCACTATAGATAGGATCATGAATTTTAACATGTTTTAAAGCTGTCCGAGACATGTTCCAAATAGTCGGTTCCAGGTCTCTAGGTCATCCCTAGACTGAGATATGGGGGTGGAAAGTCCCCATAAGAAAAACATGGGGAATGGGGTGTCATTTTAAATTGTAATAATTGAAAACTACCAACGTTAGTGTCAAATCCATAGTTTTTGGAATCACTGAGATTAATATTGACACTCTGACTGGCTCAAAAGCTGAAAGTGCCTAGCCCAACAAGATAGCAGTAGCGATTAGTAAACCAATGACAATGTGTAGCAACGGCATCTGATACGTATGACTTGAAAAAGACGAACAAAATCGAAAAAAAAATCTGAATTATTTACAAACAGTTCCTGTTCCGGAAACAGTTCCTGCTCCTGTTTTGATGAATGGGATCTGCGATGTATCTTGTAACAATTATACTACAAGTTAGTGGGTGCTTACCAAAATCCATTAAAAGAAAAAAGTTGTTCTTATTATAAGAGAATACTTCAAAACTAATTATTTTTTCTATTTTAAAAATACACCGAACTCGGAGCGGATAATCAGCAAACAGAATAATACGCACAAGGATAATCGGGAGTTTTCTGTATATAGAAATATTTTATTTCTTGTTGTATGCATTCCGTATATGTCGCTGACGCATGTGGATCTTCATGTTCTTGGGCAGTGGAATTTGGAAATGACAACTTCATTTGCTTCGGATCCGAGGCACACAACTTCATTTTTTTCTTTTCAGCGTCCCGTCTTTTCTGGGAACCACTCTTATACGACCGCTTCATGACAGACACTTCACAACACTGGTAGCAAGCAATCAGTAATTGTTAACTCACCATTGTTCTTCTGAAAAGTGTCTGATTGAAAATTACAAAGCGGTTGTCGCTTTTTTCACCTGCGCAAGGTAGACTGGAGGGGAAAACAGACGTACAAGCGATAAGAAACTTGCACGTGTTGCTTAGTTGATTGTTGAGGTGACAATGGGCTAGTTACTATACATTTCAATAAAAACAAAAAAAAATTGAAGGAAAAAGTCAAAGAAAAGATAAAGACAAGTAATACATTATATTCTCGGTGTTGGTATGCGTACAGAAATATGCTCATCAATTTATTTTCGAACATAATGCACCTGCATTCATTTTACATTAAAAATCCTTAAATACTATTTACATATGCAATATGCAAAAATTTGTAATTATCTTAGCCCTACTAATAACATAAATTCAATTACTTTGATGTAGAAATGGGGTCCCATTCTGTTTGCTCTATTGTAAATTCAGGCTATAGTGATCATCATAATTGAACGAAAAATGACGAATGTGCCATGTTTTCTAAATGCTATTTCTGTTGTACATCGCAGCAATCTTCGGGACGGAGCCCGTAAGGTAATGGGGGGCCTTCTGGACGTAGTAAGATCTACAGTTATCTTTCTGATGTCTGTGGGAATACTTACTGGCGTGCATCTGATGTAGGCCCGAATTTCGTGGTTCTTTTTGTTATGTTGTAGATACTTATATAAGGATTAAAAATTTATATTTAAAAAAACGAAATTGAGGGTTGGTCCCCGGCCGGTGTTCCGGCCCTGGCCAGTCCGAGACTGGATGTAAATGCCTCGATATTTATAAAGAAGAACCAGACCACCCAAAAACCACCTTAATTGTGCTCCTTCTCATCCAGTTAGTCACGTAGGAACCCGTGTGAAGATGTTAAGAGGTATTTTGGTGTATGAAATTGCAGTTTTTCATCAGTTTTTATTTTATATGTTTTTTTTTATAGTGGGTCGGCCGTTTTCCGGTACGCATTATACATTATTATGTTTGTTCAAGTTTCTAGTTTTGATAATGATACATAGACATATCATGTGTTACGTGTCATTGACGCAATATGTTTTTAGTGAAGATAGGTGAAGAATTTGTTGCAAATGCAATTTTATGATGGAGCTACAATGATGGGTGAAATGTTCACGCATACGATTTGTTTTTCCAAAGCACAATATTATGTATACACTTTGTTTTTGGATCACAATATTGTTAATGTACAGAGGCAATATCCACCCGTTTCTGCAGACCTATATGATTGGAATTAAAGAAAGAGACACCAAAAGTAACCCTCAGAAATGTGAGAGATATAGAAGAATAAGCTCAGACCAACATCTATTAAACTGGGTGTGAAGGAGATCCTAAGAATTGAAGCTGGTCATTATATATGGCAAGGTTAACAACGTCCTGTTGATTGATATGTTCGAAATCAGCATATTAAGTGCTATGCGTGAGGTGCCAGCCCGAAAAAAATAAATTAGTTAATTGTAGAAGAGATGAGTAAATCCACCCACATTCACTTTGACCTATCAGTCCTAGACGTGTGGATTCTATCTTTTGAGTGACTCATACCAAATATACGTTAAAGTGGTGGGTTTTTTACGTAACTCAGTTAGAAGATTTCTTCTTCAATATAACGAGATTTTCACCATCATCACAGATATTCATGAAGACCTGATTTCAAGTTGTGCCATACTCCTCCAGACTCTATCCTGCGGGTTCGAAATTTACACATACAAATTTGAGAATTTGGCAAAGGGTGCTTTCCAATTATGTATTAAGTTATATCCGTGGTATATTAAGTTTCAGCATGCATAAGGTGTTGATAAATCGACTTGGTTTTATTATAGAAGCCGTCTTGCCGCCCATAGAACAGATGTCTGAAGAAGCACGGAAAGAATATTAAAGCATATAGGGAACACTACGAAGGGAAGTGTTCGCGAGAGAACACATTGAAGGATGTGTTTTTCAGACTCATGGTCAGATCTGACCCCGTCCTATCATCTCTGAGACACAAGCGTCAAGTTCTTATTGTGAGGAAAAGTCTCCCAGCAACAGTACTGGCCCCTACTGGCTCCATTGAAGGCTCTATGAATATATATTCCATTTGCAAGATAATATACTTGAAGACCTTGCAACCGAAACATATTAGTAAGAAACATTGTTTTGTTTGTTTTTATGTAAATTTAATGAAAAATTGAATACATTAAATTTTATATTACATTTAAATCCTTAATTAAAGAAAATTAAGTGTAAAAAACTTATATTCATTTTTGTCGCGTTTTTGACAATATCTGGACCACTGTGCAGTGAGGAGCTTAGGTCAGAGCTGTCGACGTGTTCAACCCATGCAAGTTAAATTTTCCTAAAGTAGCTTTTTTCTTTATTATTGAAAATCAGTTTCACATATAAAATACAATAGTTAAAAATCATCTATAATTCGTCTCCGAACAGCATGAGCACAATCATTGTGAGATTTTGTAAGACATCACACACATATATGATATGTCTAAAGTTTATTTTTACTGTTCTATCTTTAATGTGGAAATAATTTGCAGAAAAATTGGAGGAAAACTTTAAAATGAATACTTCAATGTTTTTCGAGTTTCGCCCTCATAGCTCATACATTTCTTCACAACTACATCTGGAAAATTTAGTAAAATCTTCATAGACTGGACTCTTAATCACATGAATTAGGGTTGAATGTTCATTTACTATAATAATTGAATTATTTGTGTGATATTTCAGGAGCACGTCGTATCGCCTTTCTTAACAACGCACTTGCTGGAATTATACATTAAGAATCGTAGCAATCAATACTGATGTAATTAGCTACTGCCATCTCTTTGGAGTTGGATAGAATCGATAGTTACTACATTAACTTTTGGTGAAAATGCTCCACGAAGAACACATTCGTTTGTACTGATACTTGGTAAACAAAGACAAAAGTGACTTATGATCTATTAGATAACATTTAGGTGGAAAATGAAGCAAAGTGGGTAACAAAATAGTTCGCAATCAGCATGTTGTGTAACCTGTTATCATCGTGACTTTTCATATTCTTGTAAGGAACAGTATGTCGACACAATAGGCAGTTACATTCCGTGCCACTTTGGAATACCTTTATTGCTTTACCATCAAAATGTTATGAATTGTTATTGGGTCATATTTGTCTCTGTTTCAAAATTTTCGGATATCTCCCGGCTGGAGCATTTTCTATGCGTCCAAGTAAAACTTTGGTAAACTTTCAATTGAGCCAATTTTTTTTAGTAACTTATAGCTTCGGCCTTTCTCGATTCCATTAGCTGTTAAGTTTCTAAATTGCGTATACACCCATGACCCAGCGGGATTCGAACCCGAAACCTAGGATAGGCTGGTCTGACATCTCAGACAACACGGCTATCGCGGTCGGCATGCATCCTAGGGTAATAATCATTGATCTTCGCAAAACCCTACAGGGATCACTAATAACATTAATTGATATTGTGCTTCATATATTAACACTTCCTTTGCGCCCTTTCTGAGTCGAAGCTGCCAAAAGGCCTTGAGTAAATAAATACATAAATTCAACCTTTGCACATATTTATGCTCAAAATCCCCATTAACCTGTCCTTTAGAAAGACAGTCTTATGCTAGTCCATTAAACTTGTGGTGTAAATACAAATTTACAAAAGTCAAACTGCTAAAATAATGGGGCGCCTATTTATATAAATTTACTTTCATAAATTGTAGTAACTATTGGTTAAAGCAGTAGCAGCAAGTAATTGCTTTTAATATAATTGGAAATGTATTTTTGGGCCATTTTACAGAGAGTCTACTTCTGTGTAATTATAACCTATTTTCATGGTTCTTGCTTCGTCATGTTTTTATACTCAGTGTGTACTAGTTCACGTTCTTTTGAAGCTTATTTATAATAGTTGAATTTACATTTCATATTCTCTTTTTCCATTTTAATGGTTTAAATTAAGAATTCGCGTGACGTACTTGTGGAAGAATTTTAATGATCTCTCTCTCCTTGGAGATTTCTTTTGAAAAGTTAAGTTTCTTCTTGCAGTTTGGTTTAGTCCTTCGGTTTTTCTTTCTTTCTTTTTTACTCTGTTTTCCGGCGTCTAATGTTGTTAGTTTTTTAATTATTTGAGTAAATTAAAGTTGCATATTAGAATTTCTTCTTTAGTAAAATAAGGCTTTATAGTTTGGGATGCAATATTTATGCTTGGATAAACTGCCATTTGAAATGGCTGGATTTACGTCGTCAATATATCTTGTGCAAAATGTTCAGTATGATGTAACTTTATTTTATGGATAGAATGTAGAACTGCAAAATTAAGGAAAACATAATATTAACGTAATTCACATTGGAGTCGTCTAAGTAATGACGTTGAAGAAATCCATTGAATTATAAGTAAGTTAGTGGTGTAATTCTATTAACAATCGCCAAAGCTATACGGGCCCTTGATAGCATCTCAGGCAATACAAAAATAGGTTGACAACACTGATGACTGGGGTGCTTAGGGACGAAAATGCCCATAGTATTTTCTTACTGTGACGAATAATGTTTATGCCAAGTTTGGTGCGGATACGTATAGAAGGAAATTGAAAATTTGATTTTTAAAATATGTTGGCAATACCGACAACTGGGGAGCTTGGAGACGGTTGGTAACACTGACAACTTAGGTGCTTAGGGATGGAGAAACTGGTACTGAATTTTTATATTCTGTCGAGTAATATTATGGCAATTTTGGTTCTAATTGGTCTAACGATATGGAAACAACTTGAACAATTGAACTTTTAAGAAATGGGTTGTAAGTATAAATAAAGAATAATCTGAGCTAGTCTAGCTAAGACCTTTCCAATGACACGTAAACCATCTCTCTACATCTTGTGGTTCCTGAAATTTTATTTCTGGAGACGGACAGACGGATGGAGGGATTGAGCGGGATTGCATGGTCTTTCTTTACATAGTCGCTATGGAGGGACCCGAAAGGAACCAGAATATATTATGACGAAGGTAACATGTTAAAGGAACTAATCCCGAAATAATAATAGTAGTTGAACAAAAGAGAAAAAGAACCGAGAAAGTTGAACATCTAAGAGAAAAGCTGAACTTGAAGGTAACAGAACATACTACAATGTAAGGGCTTTGTAAAGCTACAATGTAAGGGTTTTGTAAAAAGTATGGAAAAATAACAAAAACACCTATTATGTACCGCGTGTGTACTGATAATGCCTGAAGAAGGAATTTATTGTTTTTTTTTAACTATTTAGAAAATAGTGACTATAAATACATTAAACAAGTTAATTTTCCTTATCAAGATCGTCGCTGCCGTTCACCAGCGTCCTGTATTTCATCTTGGTGTTGCGAGTGGATTATTTTTTATGCATTTTTGGCACGTCGTCTTACGTACTGCAGCTTGTTCAGACGCCGCTTTCGCAGCTGTGTGAGTGTGCACTAAATTAGTCATTCGCCTAAGAGACGACTGTTTCACTTTTTTTTTTTTTGCATGGCAAATCATCTTGGTTGTTAGCTACTTTCAATATGAAGGTGCACCATTCTGTAACATGCATGCAATTATGTTTAACGTTAATAAAACATAATATATTGTATGAGGCCACCAATGATAAGAAATGGCCACCAGTTATATTTTTAGGTGGCCTCATTGACCACAAAATTTTAGCAAACTTTTTTTTAAAACACTGGCACCGCCCATACAATTCATTTTATCTTTATCTTTAAATATTGTCACTTTATAAATTCTTCAATTGGTGTGCCCCACGATTTTATTTTTAGTCATGTATAAATTATTATTATTTTACTTTTTAGTACGAATTATTTAGGAAGAGTGTGTTTTTGAAAATTATATATATTTTTTCCGAGTTATTTTGGTGTTCGGATACTTTTTCCCAAGCTGATTTCGTTGAAATCCTAAAGTGTTTTACAACCAGTCAAACGCAACATCATTGCGGGCTACTATTTACTTAGGATAAAAGAGTTCTTACTAAAAAAAATAGGATATGCTCTTAAAATATATAGAAATATATGAACGTAAAAATGGATTATTGTATTGTCGCCCGATTTACGTTGCTGTGAAAAATTTCATCATTGTATGACGTCGGGAAATGAGCTAAATTAACTTTGCCTGAGTTGATGACACGATGAATCGTTATAAATTAAAGAAAAGTATGTAAAGATTGATTTTGTGTGTCAAAGATTAGGTGCCATTGGTTGAAGAGAAATTCGCGGGAAAAGTTAGTAATAGCATTGTTTATGGTACGCCATTTATGAATATCTGGCCCTAGTTTACACTCAGTGCCTCACACTACGGTGATAGGTAGTCAAGTGGCACTGATAGATCAGCGTCGCTATACTCATAATCAGAGACCATACTGGTACATGTGTAGAATTGGATAGAATCCGTAGAATGGCACATGAATACTGTGTGGAAAATTATTCAGGAGGCATTAGTCTGACAGAGTCCAGTCAATTTTAATCATGTATCGGTGTCGCCATATGGATGGCTATAGATAACGATGTGCGGATGTCAGTGATATCACCGCGGCATTGAGAGTAAAATAGCGCCAGATATTCATAAGTGGCGTACCACAAACAATGCTGTTACTGACTTTTATCGACAATTTCTCTTCAACCACTGGCCCATGGCGCCTAATCTTTGACACACAAACTCAGCTTTTTATGTTGATTTTAAATATATATTTCGGAGTGTCCACTTGAAATAGTGTTACTTGTAAGTACTCAAGAAGTGTTCATAAAGCATAACTCGTTTCCAGAAATAAACTTTTCAAATTTCTGAAACAAATTATTTAAATCTTTTTAACGTAAAAGTAATTGAATGACAAGCATGTGTACAAAGAGTAAAATAACTTATGCTTCTTTAGTGAAGTTAGTATGGAATATGTTCCCAGCATTCCGTGTTGGGTTGCCAACACTGCTGAAAATGACTCGATGGGATGAAGGAAATTCACGACGAGAAGGAAGTTGTGAGAAAATTGCATGTTTCCTTTAGGCTTTGAGGCTGTTGACGTCAACGTCTCATTCGATATCTGTTGCTGACTATGGTTCACACTTTCGTCTTCACACTGGATTAAACGGTTCTATCCTTCACCCTTTCACCTATACTTTTTCTGCTAACGTGCCAAGAGTTTCGATTTCTGTATGATTGAGTTCACTTTTTATCTTGAAGATCATATTTTTTTCCAAATATTGTCTATGCTCGTTCCAGTTATTACTTTTTTATGTTTGGAAGTAGTTGTTGAACACTCAGTTTTCTGTCGTATTAGTCATCATTAAAATAGTTGCTTTTATCTCACATATTAAATATAAAGCAATTTTGTGGAGGTTATAAAATAAGAAGTTCACTGTTTACTCACATAATATTGCATTTCTTGTCGTGAATCCGAGCGGTCGTAGCTTTGTTACTAGAGCGAGCCTATCGGAAGGGCAGCGGCCGCTCATTCTGACTGAAGTTTTTTTTTTCATTTTTTCCTGTCAAACTAGGAAAATGTGGTACCTTCCGACTACACGTTGGGTGACTTCCTTCCAACATTCTCTTTCCTACTCTATCCTGGCGTGAGCAAGAGTTGTTTAAAACCGTAAATATTTTTTTAAAATCCAATTCAGTTCTTCTCTTGCATATGCCAAAGAGCGACATATTCTTGCATAAAGTATTTCATCTTAACTTCACTGGAAAAATAAGGTACATTTATTTTACAGTTGTTGTTCACACTTTTTTCTAAAACTTTTAGTTTGTGTTCGTAATATGAAGAAGTTTGGCGAATTTATCGTGTTCCTATGAATGTGAGTTTTGAACGTTTCTTCAAACAGTGGTAGAGCGTTGGCTTCGCATTCGGGAGGTTCTGACTTCGAACCCAGTAGCCAGCCATCCTGCGTTTTTCCTCAGGCCAATGCTGGCTTAAACCTGGTACTTGAACTTAAGCCCTCACCGACTATATCCCGCATCATTTCCTATCCATTTTCCCGGCTTGAGCCTTAGATGCCTGAAGGCTATAAATAAATTATAATTCAAATTGAACGCTTCTTCCACACTGAGTTTATCAGTAGAACTTTCTAAGCAGTTATTATACACATTTTGTTCATCATTTGTGCTAATATTGTCCTTATTCATTTTTGTTCGAACAGCTTCAATATAACGGAATGAAGCGATGAATTGAATATGTTCTCCATATTTAAATGAGTCCAAGTTGTGGGCCAAACATTTTAATAGTGTACCAAGACAAATTTTAATACACTAATCATCTGTGTGAAAGAAGTAAAAAAGCCGATACTGATCACAAATGGAAAGTATGCAGAAAGTTATGAAATCGAAATCATTTGAGGTGTGCGGAAGGAACTTCTTAATAAACTGGATAAACTACAGTTTATAACTTTCTGAAATAAATATATATATATATTCTAAAACAAATTATAACATTTTATGTGAGAAATTAATAAAATATTTTCAGAATTTTCCCGTTCAAAGTTTATCCAGTTCTTGCCAAAACAAATATGGGACTAAACAATTAAGACATTATTTCTTGATCGTTGTTAATGTTACTGATAGTTTATATTGATATTTTAATGTTTTGAACTATAGCATTTTCAGTATGTCCTGTTATATTTGAAGTTGTATTTTTTTTTATCGTTGTTATTTATAAATCAGTCTTTATGAATAAAGAGGACAAGATATTTGTTGTTAGGTTTGTCTTTATTGGATAGTTTATTGTGCTCTTGTATCTTTCTTTATTTTTGTTTTGAGCGTACTTAGTCCGCACCGAAAAAAGACAATAAAAATAGAAAGGGAGACAGAACTGGTGTTCCTGCAAATAGCGTAATATATAACTTTTACCGAGGATGATTAACTGTCTAAAGTTTTTATTTGTAATGTAATAATATAGCGATCACATCTTCGGAGAGACATTAACCGACAAAAGAGTTGGTCGTTGAAATATCTGCCCTTTCCTTTTATAAGAGATTTAAAATGGCGAGCTCTTTTTATAGGTCATTGCATAATAACATTTTCCCCAAAGAACTGGAGTTTGTATTTTCTTCTTTTCCTTTTTCATCTTAATATATAGCCGAGTATATTATACTAGAAATTTCAAATGCATATTTTTGAAATTTTATTCCTTTATCTTGCGTGTGTAATTTCCATTTTTTTTGTCACTATTTAAATCTCGACTTCACTCTACTTTTTACAAATGTAACATTTTTAATTTTGTGACGTAGAATGGAATGGTAATTTTGTATCAGTATTCCTCAATTTGATTGATTATAATTGTACGACGGCTTTTTTTTCTTTTATTCGAATTACAATCCGGTATTGATGCATAACATGAATTCGTATTCCTAGAACAAAACGAAGTAATTTATTAAATTTTGCAAGTAGTATAAGAATTAGTCATAATATCTGTATGTATAGTTGTACTCGGAAACGGTAGATAAAATCCTTATTGGTTTAGAATATAAAAATAATATTCAATTTTTGCATGAGCTAAACATGATACTGTATATCGTTAGAATCCCATAGTTAGAAGAATGAGATTTGGACGTGAGATGTACATTCAAAATTAAGTGACGTTATAGCCGATGTAATATAGTGATTAAATTAGTACCTGTTAATCGGCACGGGAATTTTGAGTTTGATTGGATTTTGTATTTAACAAAATATATCCCTAAACTTCCTAGAAATATTTCTCCAAATAAGCTAACATCTCGTCTTGAATCTTTGATCACATTTACAAAATGAAAGTAATTGCTTCCTATTTATTTCTGAATTGGCACCACTGTTATGTTTCCTGTCATTGCCGAACAAGGATTAATAATATTATTTAAATTTCGCAGTTATTCATAAAAGTAAAATTTTATTTGTATATCTGTGTCATTTCTTTGGTTAGATACTTTGTAATCTTAGCAGGTAAAACTTAGCTATCAGTGTTTGATTTAGATTATGAATGTTGTTGGTCTAACTTATAAATTTTGAAACTAGTTTGAAGCGTCAATTTATTTATGCTAGAGATATTTAATTTTGTTTCATTACTGGGTCTGAGTTTCATTTTTCTTTGTCTATATTTCAGTGTCTATCATTCATAAGTAAATCAATTTTATCCTGTAGGAAAGATTTTTCATAATATTGTAATTACGTGTAAAAGTAAGCTCTCTTTGATAGCTAAGTATATTTTTTTTGAATTCGAAATTCTCATTGTAAATTCTCGTACATCATGAATTTTGTAAATACTTAATTTCATATCTAAGGAAATTTTTAATATTTTCGTGAAGCATCCATTGTGGTTGTGATTAATGAGTTTCCATAATCTTTTCTGTGAGTTCTAAAGATCTAAGGAAGAAATCAGTTAAAACTCTGAAAGAAGGTTAGATTTGATTTCGCTGAGAGGAAAACGTTGAAACTGTTATATTTTCAGCAACATTTTCCATTCGAGCTTTTTCATTATAACGAGTCACTGGAGTCTAATATTTACTTTTCATTATCGTTTCGTTCTTAATTTCGAACCGAAGTAAAAAAAAAGAAGCTACATTCTTTTCAGAGAGTTTGATTAAAAGCTTCTTAACGCAACGTCGAATTTCAGCCATTTCCCACTGACATGCGCAGAATCTTATTACCCAGGAAACTTCTTCATTGTAACTTCGATATTGAGCTGAGAATGAAGAACAAATGCAATAACTTGCAAAGGAAAGGTATATTGCACGTAAAATATTTATATGAATAGTCTGGTGTTTGGTGGTGGAAAGAAGTTTTTTCAAAATGTTTTATTTAAATTTGTCATTCTCATTTATGATGCGGATAAGTTGTAATCTTCTTTTTCGTAAAAGATGAAAAATAATAAGAGTTGATACATAATGAAACTTTTATTCTTGCTTGTTCTTAAAAAAAATGCCCTGGTATTTTATTACGTTGCTCAGTTGTTTCGGTCGCAGATCGTGTTACATTTGACTTACATATCTGAATTCATTTCTGCAAATAACGTAGCTAAAAATAAATATGTTTCCGAACCGTGGAACATAATGAACTAAACCTATGTTTTGTGAATAAGTTTATGAACACCATCCTCAGCATAGTTAGAAAACAAACATTTCTCCTCCGATTATCACACTGTTTTCACTGTCTTGAAAATTCCTATATTATGACTAAGATATCCCAAACAATGTTTCTGGTGTGATTTGTGTATGTGGTGTGTCAGAAAAGTAATGAGACTGAGTCGTCTTTTCCTGGTAAGTCAGCGTTATAACAACAAAAGACCACCGAACAAACAACTATTACCGCATTCTACGTCATGTGCAAGTTTCAACAGGCTGACTTGAACATTCGTTTGATTTACTAGTAAACTGCGTTAGTGTGTATTATGCGTGTATTATCTTGAGCCTGTTGTTACAGTGTCACCCTATCTGGAAATAAAAGATCATCTTAATTATTTTCGTTCATTCCCTCGTATAGGAACGTGTTCACAAGTTTTGGAAGGGTTTGCGAAAGAGATACCATCACAAGTTGATTTAACTCCCGTAGTGGAAGCTAGAATTATCACTGCTTGCAAGAATAAAGCTAAACTATTTCAGAAATGTTACCTATAACCTGTATTCTGGCAAGTTGAAGACCTATGTTTGATCCCTCAGTTAAATCTTTTTCTCTGTGTGTGTGTGCATTTCATCTTTTATCCACGCCTGTCGCTGTGTCAACAGAAATCAACGTTATCATTTCTTCTCTTTAATTGAATGCGACATGTGTGACGTATTGTCCTACATACATTGAGGTCTACTCGTTTTCGAGATGACAGACATGAACATTTTGAAATATGTACCTTTTTAAGGCTAAAGAATCCAATGTAACTTAAAGTTTACTGAGATGTTTTGGTAACATTTTTACCAGAATTATAGGCCACGCACTGCCACTGATCTGATATAGAACGCTTCTATTAAGACATCTGTCGAGTCAAAATCACCACATTTGATATTTTAAAATCTGCTTAATCGTTTGTGCTGGATTGTGCAGCAAGAATTTTCGTTTGTGCTCAAACGCACAACAAAATAATTAAAAAATAATGTGGCGATTCGGGCTTGATCAAGCCCAAACGAAACGCAATCGATTGCGTCTGTCTTTTGTCCGTAGAGAAATATTTCGAGATGTGGCGATTTTCACTTGAGGTCAAGCCAGAATCGCCATATTATTTTTTAATTATTTTGTTGTGCGTTTGAGCAAAAACGAAAATTCTTGCTGCACAATCCAGTACAAACGTAGGACAAACGATTAAGCAAATTTTAAAATAAAATATCAAATGTGGTGATTTTGACTTGACAGACGCC
Source organism: Lepisma saccharinum (assembly GCA_022664845.1). NCBI lineage: Eukaryota > Metazoa > Arthropoda > Insecta > Zygentoma > Lepismatidae > Lepisma > Lepisma saccharinum. The sequence continues at coordinate 45,799 of JAGDQP010001529.1, forward strand.
TGTTAAGTGAGATCATCGTTACGGGTGCATGTTTCGTGGATGTAAGATAGAGTGGTGAGTAAGAGCCACCTTGATAATGAATTTTTTGAATTTAATTTTTAAGGTCTTTAGGCAACTTTGGCTCAGGCCTGCATTGGCATCATATTGTAGTCTTTGTACCTAAGGTCTTTGCTATTCAAACCCTAGCGTGGTTAAGTTCGCACGTTAATTGCAGTATTTCACTTTTAGAACCTGCTCTGTTATATCGTAAGGAGCTTCTGAAAAATTAAGTTGTATAATATCTTGTCATGAAAAATGATCATAGTACTATTTCTACATGTGAAATTTTTATCAGTGGAATGTTTATGTTACGTACGCGTTGCGATCAAACTTAGTAATGTTTGAATCGAAGCCTTTTAACCAACTGTGGTGCATGTCATTTGACGTGTTTGTTAAAGCCTAAAATAACAATTAAGCCTCAGTCTCGCTAAGTTCGCCAACTTTCTTGTTGTTCCCCATTTATTAAAATTTGGATAAACAGAAAATAGTTTTTCACTATCCAGATTTTTTCTCACTTCATTAATGTTGTTACCGAGCAGCCGTAGCTGAGTTGATAGGGCATCAGGTTAGCAGTCGGAAGGTCCTTGGAACGATCGCAGCAGCTGTCTATTCTGATTGTTTTTGCAGGGATAATCCTCATTCACATCAGGCAAATGCCGAGATGATACCTCCAAAATAGGCTCTAGATCAATAACTTCTAACGTTCTCTTCCCTACCCTAAGCCGGTCTGAGCCAGAATTACCTAAAGACTATAAATAAATTCAAATTAATTCTATAATGTTTGACATTGAATTAACAATAAATGTAAATTAAATGTGAATTAACAATAAATGTACTGTTCGAAAATAATGCACTACCCACTTCACTGCTTTTCTAAATGCATTAATCTTAGTATGTGTATATATAATTATATTTTAATAGCCGTGTCAGGTTGGCATAGGTTCTACTGGCTAAACTCTCCAATTAATCATTCCTTTTCCTAACTTAATAAAAATTATAATTGTAACTAGAAGTTAACATAATCAGATTTTATTTGCACGACCATATATCCAAATGAAAGTGCTAGAGTTCCAGACACAATTCATGATATTGTTCTGTTTTCTGTAGTTATTTAAAAGAAAGTTGAGCAAAGCAACCCTTGCCCAACCTTCACATTACATTGACTACGATATTTTTTCGTGCAATATTAAAGCGGATGAGAAATCATAACGATGTGTGGTCAATGACCGAACTTTATCCCCTACTGAGGAAACTTGATTTTAACACGCAAACATAACAACGCACTTCAATGTGATGTGTGCATGGAAAGAAAGGTACCACTAAAATGCATGCATGAAGAGATGCGGAAAGAGAGGGAGGGAGAGGGCTTTTGCGTTTGATTTATGTGATGGGATGAAGTGTCGTTCGTGGTTGACAGTTTTTCAGAGTTCGATTTGTTCAGCAATACCAGAAGAGGGGGCAGAATGTGGTCAATAAATGATTGTGTTTGGGGGAAGATGCTGCATTATTTCCTGTATTGGCTGAGTGCGTGGGCGGGTTAAATGATGCACTGGGGAAAACCCACCATCTATTCTAACAATCAAATTGTAGTATTTTGGTTTCTGGCCGGCAATCTCTCTTATATTCAAAACTGCAGTTCTTGCTTATTTTATTGGTTTGTGTGTGTTCGAAACCCAACTTTCATATATGGCCATTACTCCAGAAGTGGATGTAGCGGTATCTGTATTCCTCATTTACTAAATAAATTAGAAATATAAATATGTCACATGTTAATATACTTTCGTATGTTAAGTTAATAATTGTTTTTATTTTGTTTGATTATGGATTCTACACTTTAAAAAATATAACACTAAGAGTTACATATGGTTTTAATTTCTAGGGAGGGATCATACGTGTTATTTGGTGATGATTAGGTCCTTTAATTATCTACATACTTCTGGCCAACCTGACTAAAGATTTACAGTCTTTTTTTTCTGAGTTTCACCGTGCGAATGCTGAGTTATGTGCTTATATAACTGCTGTACCTTATGTTATCTTCACTGAAAGAGTGCCTGTCGAGAAACATCATCTTTCAGACGTAGACCAGTTTGTCTGTCCAGTCCGAAAATTATAAATTAAATAAAATAAATATTGCTTGGATTAATATGATACATAAAAAAAGGCAATATATGAACGTACACGTAATTTGTTTTATGAATGCTTTTGTGGGTAGAAATAAAATTACCAATATAAAAGACATTAATTCCCGATTTCCATTCTGACTTACTGTTAAACATTCAACACGCATCTAGGTAGCGGGATCAAATAACAAACACTTATATGAATTACACTTTAGTTTCTAGTTTTACTGTTACGTATTTTGCTTATTTCTTTGAACTTAAGTGCAGAAACTTTACTACATTTTCGAATATAAACATAGGCGCCGACTTTGGGGGGAGCAGGACACTTTTGGCCCCCCCAATATCTAAAGGTGGGGTCCTCGCCCCCCCAATATAATCTAGTCGAGGAAGAATTAACAAACAGGAGCAAGAATTTCTGTCTCATGTACATGCAGACTTTTGATTTATTTTTCATGTTGTCACTTTTGCAAAATTATTTGGATATATCGATACAGTAAATATAGCTTTACAGAAAAAGTCCTTGCACTTTGAAGAGGCCAATAACATGATTTCCACCTTTACAATAACTATTCAATTCCTAAGAAGCAATGTTCAGTCATTCTGGGATGAAATAACTGCAAAATGTAAAGAATTGGATGTTGAATCTCCCAAATTAGGTCGTAAAAGGAAAGTACCAAAGAAATACGATGAATCTGAAAATTTATCCGTAGATACATTTACGGAAGTGTGTGACAGATACAAGAGAATTTACAACGAAGTAATGGATTTATCTCAATTTCTTGACATCACGCTTCAATAGTCCATCTTCCGTGTTGCTAAGCCAAATTGAACAGTTTCTTCTTGGTGATAACAAGCATTCTGAACATATTTTATCTTTCTATGCGTCTGACATCGATAGGGAACGCTTGCTTCTCCATCGAAGCATATTTCATGAAATTATGCAAAGCAACGATTGTCCTAATATTAATTCCTTTGGTGAAATAGTTACTTACTTGGAGAAAGAAAAACATCTCATTGATCTATTACCAGAACTAGTGAAATTTATACGAATAGTGGTAACAATTCCCGTATCTACGTGTACTGCTGAACGATCATTTTCTTGTCTGTGGAGGCTGAAAACTTACGTTCGATCTACCATGAGGCAGGATCGTTTAAACGCCATTGCCCTTCTCAACTGTCACAGACAATGAGACTTGACCTTGATGCCATATGTGACGATTTCATAAACAGAGGCTCACTGAGGAGCAGTACGTTCGCCAGAAAAATGTGAAGTAAGTCTCTGTAAATGTATATTTTTAATAATTTTTGGTAATTTTCATATGGGCTAATTTCCTTTTTTCTTGAGAATTCTAACTTGGCAATATTTTCCTGTAGTACACGTTGTGGTGCGCAAAGTTGCAGTGAAGTTCCCAAATTTTGAACTTGGATTTGTTCAGTGCCTTTAGGCAAATTTGACTTAGATCATGAATTTCGTAGTGGAGCGGATGCAGTGGAGTAGCGGAACTAAATCTGGGGGGAAGGGGGGCCTTCATCAAGTAGTTGACAGAAAACGGCTGAATATGATGATGATATATTTATTCATTGTTTGGCCCCCCAATAGTTTCTTCAAGTCGGCGCCTATGAATATAAATACTATCGATGACTGGAAATTCGTGTGTTCTTTTTCTTCGTATTACACTACTCAACAAGATTTTGGCACAGAAATTAGAATACCTGATTCTAATAGAACTTTTCACGTAGAATTCAAATATGTAATCAGTTTTTCTCCATCACCCACCATTTTCCCGTGACACCCACGTGACCTTGAAAAATTGGTTATTTTCAGAAATTTGTTATTTATGTGCAGATAATCACAGGTAACTTCCACGGTAACTACAATATAAGCACGGTTTATACCTCATTGGATTCGCAATGAATCACACTTTACTATGATGTATACATCGTGTCGCTATTTTTTATATGAGGGAATTTCTAGAGGAATTTTATGGGAAATTCCCTCCAAAAAGTAGTTTATAAGAATGTTTTTGTCTCATGTCACTATTCATATAGCGATAGAGAAACTGGAATTGCACCAAAACATAGATTTATGTCTACTCAATAAATCATGTTAATTTCATGTGAATCGCGTTATTCTATCTGGATATATAAATAGTTGTTTCTATTGTTAAACTAAACTAAACAAAGCTTGCCACACATGTACTTTACCAAAGAAGTGTTAAGGGTTAACAAATGTACACTTTTCCTTAACTAAAATGTTTTAGTTGTCGACTTTCTTCTATGTTTGGCTTCTGGAACATCTCTCTTGAGCGTCCAACAGTAATCTGCTAGCATTTGCGAACTCCCCTGTTCCTGGTACCTCTTCTCCATGGCTGAAATATCCTGATGGAAACGTTCCCCACTTTCATCGCTAACGGCACCGAGATTTTCAGAAATGAAATCTAGGTGGGAGTCTAGGAAATGGACTTTAAGGGACATGTTGCAACCCATTTCTTTGAATGATTGCAGGAAATCACTCACAATTTCACGGTACTTTGGGGCTTTATGGTTTCCTAAAAAAATCTCTGTTAAACTTTTGAATGAACACCAAGCTGCTTTTTCAACCGGAGTTAAGAGATCCTCAATTTTTTTGTCATGAATCAAACATCTTATTTGAGGACCTACAAATATCCCTTCCTTGATTTTAGCGTCACTAACCCGAGGAAATTTTTCCTTCAGATAAAATCCTGCATTACTTTTGTCCATTGCCTTAACAAAATTTTTGAAAAGCCCCAACTTTATATGAAGAGGAGGTAGACTTAACCAGGGCTCACCAGTGAGGAATAAACAACATTTTTCTGTCCAGGAGTTAATACACGCTTTGCACATTCCTTTTTGTTGTAATGTTCCGCTTTGTTCCTGCTGTCCCATTCGCACAGGAAACAACAATATTTCGTATAACCAAGCTGCAAACCCATTAACAAAGAAATGACTTTTAAATCACAGCAAACGGTCCACTTGTATTTCTCATACTGAATTCTTTCTAACAGCATTTTGATGTTTTCATAGGTTTCCTTCATGTTACTTGCATAAACCAAAGGCACTAAAGGAAATTCGTTGCCATTGTGCAAAAAGACTGCCTTCAAACTAGTTTTTGAAGAGTCAATAAACAATCTCCACTCTGTACTTACATGTTCATGTCCGAGTGTATCCATGACAGCGCAAACATTGTTACAATAAACTAAATCATTTTCTTTAGAATAGTAGTTCTGAAACTCTGCATGACGGTTTCGGAAAACACAGACTTTAGTGTCACGATGGAGCAGATTCCAGTCTTTACGTCTAGAAGCAAGAAGTTCTGCCTGTATTTTGGAGAGTTTTAAATCCCGAACAAGGTCATTTAGTTCACCCTGAGTTATCAGATGGGGCTCGAATGTAGATGTGCTTCCTACATATGTAGGATCATCTTCCTCTTCATGTTGTACTTCAGCAGTTGCCTCAAGTACGTAATCTTCATCTACAGTAAGATGAGCTGGAGATTGTGGTACTGGTAATTCTGCATTGTGTGGAACTGGCTTAATTGCTGATGGCAAATTAGGGTACTGCACTGTGTGCTTAGATTTACTGGTTATTCCTTTTATGTGTGTCATACAAAAGTAGCAGTCCGAAGAATGATCTTTTGGTTCCCTCCAGATCATGGGTACGCCGAAGTTCATGTTCCGTTCACCATTTGCCCACCCAGTCAGACGTTTCACGCAAGAACAACAAATGTAGTGAGGAGCCCAGTTCTTATCTTGGTCTCCTACGCTGCAACCAAAATATAACTGATAACACTTCCTCACAAGTGGAGTGAAACATCGACGTTGCGATTTAAATGTCAGCTCCCCACATACATAGCAGAAATTGTCCGGGTGATTTTCACGCTTCCTCGGCATCTTGTATCCTGTACGGTAACACATACATACACACACGAACCTACACTTCATAATTCACAAAGCAGCACAGAACGCAATCTAACTCAGTGCATCACCACGCGATACTAACTGTTTTGTCTTGAATTGATAATGAAATTCAGCGAATTATTTTTTTCGCTGTTCTTTCCAGATTTTTTAATTCATTGTATGCAGGTCAACATCGTAAAAATTAACTAATTCTCAACAGAAAGCAATCGTGCATTGTATGTGCTTGAGCGTATTTGTGCTTGTACCTGTGTGTCAATGTATGTGCCGACAACAATACGTTAACGTTAGGTTTCTATCTTTGCTGAACGCCTTGCATTTAAACCTGTAAATAGAAACAACTATTTATATCTCCAGATAGAATAACGCGATTCACATGAAATTAACATGATTTATTGAGTAGACATAAATCTATGTTTTGGTGCAATTCCAGTTTCTCTATCGCTATATGAATAGTGACATGAGACAAAAACATTCTTATAAACTACTTTTTGGAGGGAATTTCCCATAAAATCCCTCTAGAAATTCCCTCATATAAAAAATAGCGACACGATGTATACATCATAGTAAAGTGTGATTCATTGCGAATCCAATGAGGTATAAACCGTGCTTATATTGTAGTTACCGTGGAAGTTACATGTGATTATCTGCACATAAATAACAAATTTCTGAAAATAACCAATTTTTCAAGGTCACGTGGGTGTCACGGGAAAATGGTGGGTGATGGAGAAAAACTGATTACATATTTGAATTCTACGTGAAAAGTTCTATTAGAATCAGGTATTTTCTCCCGTGTGCCAGAGAAAAAGTTTTTTTTTGTCGACTAGTGTTATTGTTATTGTTGTTATTTGGAATAAGATGATTTTCAAGGTTAATGTAACGCAACGATCTCCAACAAAAGATGGCAGCACTACCTCCGTATATGTCTAATGTATTTTCATTGTTACAGAAACTCCATTGCTGCTCTTACAAATTCAAGCCTAGAGAGTTCAAACTTTCAGGGAAGAAAGTTCATAACCAATTCGAGAGCATGATTGATGCCGATTTTTAATTTTCTTTTTTTGTTCATTGTTGAAAGAGTGTCATTGTTATAGGTTTTGATATTCACAACAATGAAGAAAAACGAAAATAAAAATTCGGCATCGATCATGCACCTGAAATTTTGAACTCTCTAGGCTTGAATTTATAGGAGCAGCAAGGAAATAAGAATTAATTACACATATACGGAGATAGTGCTGCCATCTTTTGTTGGAAATCGTTGCTTTACATTATCCTTAAACTCAATCGTATTTCGTCTTGCCATGAGGATATGTATAGTCAAACAGCTGACACCTTAGATAGGTAAAATTTCTTTTCAGAGTGCTCTTCGCCTTATTAATAGCTGTTACGATTGATAAAGTATTCGAAATTATTGAATATTATCGATAAATGTTGATTACATAGCTCTATTTTCGTGTGCATTATCATAATATTGAAGTTTTCTTTCTGTATTGCGACTTCATCTCTAAAACTGTTTAAACGAAATTGGGAGGAAGAGATTTTGAAAAGGGCGACAAAATAGTGGTGTGTACTCTGCTAAAATGACATTTTTGTGTTTTCTTAAATAAAATTCTTTGATGAGATCTTGAAGGTACTGAAATATGAAGTAATCATTTCTTTCTGAAATCGTTTCTATGTATATTTTAAATATTTTAAATTAGAACTCCTTGAAAACTATGTTATATTAATGAGATTTGGATTATTTAATTTTTTCTCATACAGTTATGGTTATGGTTTATTGTTCAATTTGGAAACTCAAAGATGAGAAAATTGTATAGAGAGAGGTCGGATTTAATTACTATCGCATTTTATCTTGCTTCTTGTATTAATGGGTTTTGCTTGACTTCTTACGACGTAGTAAAAGTACGAATTTACTACTCTAAAGAAGATAGGTAATGAGATTAGCTTCAACGTTTCTCAAAGTTATCAGTAAGTTTTTCTGATGCTTTCTGCATTGAATCGGCCACTTCTAGGCTAATAGTAGTAAAACACGTTGGTAAATCTATAATTAACGAATCATGAAGTACAAAAATAGGGCATTTTTTTACAGTAATAAATTTTTACTTACATGGTGGAAAACAGACAATTGCCTTTCACTAATTAAGCCTAACAGGGTGATTACTAAAATTTGTCCCTTTAAAAAATAATGTCGATTCAGTAATGAAGATCAGAGCTAATGTGTTGGAAAGAAAAATAATTATTCTGGTGGAAAACTAAATTGAAAATATAAAATTTCACTTTTTTAAGTTTACCGAAATGCTGAAAATGTTGAAATTCGGAGCTTACATTTAATTTGGACAGGACTGTGTCTTCATGTTATTACTAAAAAAAAATCCGTGCATGTATTAATGAAAAGTGTTCAGAATTATGCTTAAGAAATAGAAAGTGCTATGACATATTGAACTAGAAACGTTTGCGCAGTAGTAAAAGTGATCCTAAATATATTAAAAGCTTAATTAAACTGGGGTGGCGCAACAGTCCTTTAATAGTCCTGGCCTGTAAGACAGCTTTATTATGTTCAAGTATAAGATTACGTGGTCAGCGTAACGTGTCTTCATAGTCGTGTGTCTGACTATCATGACTGCAGTTCGCTAACTCTTTATTTTATTGAAGTAGTCGAGCGCGCTGCCGACTAGGCCACGTAGGAGGCTCCCTAGATGTATGTATGAGCTTCATAAGAAGAGGTTTATATTCCCGGATTGTTGATTGACGTTAGAGAAGAAATTCATTGGCAGGCAGTTTGTGAGATCCACTGCAAAAAATAGCAGTGTTGATTCAACACAATGCGGTGTCCCAGCGTGACTACCACTTTTGTGTGTTAAATCATTGATTTCGGTAATGGGAGAAAAAACGTTGCGGCTGCAGTGAGATTTGAACATGGGTTGCTCAGTTAGGAGTCGAGCGTCTTACCGACTTCGCTAAATCGTCAGACAGAAAAGATACTAGATGCAAACGATATTTATTGAATAGCATTTGAATTAAACGACTACACTATAGACTTAAACAGTGTAGGGAATCAAATATGTGTTGCTTAACCTCCGAAACAAACTAAGTTACTTGCACGACTTATCCCACGGTTCAAGCACTTCCTATTTGTCAGTTGAGAACCAGAATTCCTATTCATTGTGAATATTCTATTTCTATGAAAACAAGCAAGATGTCGACAGCCAAACACTTGAGCAACATTACTACTTTCTTAACGTAACATGTCAAATGCTGCGCTTGCTTTCATAGAAATCGAACATATTCTCAATAAATGGGATTCCTGATCCCTAATTGACCAACGGAAAAGTGATTAAATCATGGCATATGTCGTTAGAGTAACTTTGTTTGTGTTTGGGGTTTCGTATCATTTTTTTATCCTCTATATTGTTTCAATCTAGCACACTTTTCGTCTGACGATTGAGCGAAGTCGGTAAGATGCTCGACTTCTAACTGAGCAACCCATGTTCAAGTCTAGCTGCAGCCGGAACTTTTTTTTCTCCCAGTTGCGAAATCAACACCGCGTGTTGTGTTGATTTAAAACACAAAAGTGGTATTCACGCTGGGACACCGCATTGTGTTGAATTAACACAACTATTTTTTACTGTGTATAAGATTAACCTAAAGACCATACAAATTTTTACATGTAAAAACTATGTAAATGAACGATAATAATTATTCAGGTGGAAAACTAAATTAATGGTAGCAGTAACAATATTGAAACGCTGAAATTTGCGGTAAATTCTTCTAGCTACAATGAAACTGGGAAAGACTGATGAGAAAATGCAGGTGACGCAGTGCAGTAGCACTTTGTCTGAAATTCAAATTCAACTTTGCTCATCGAAACGGTCCTAAGTCATAGTACTGTATCACCTGTACATTAAATTTTTACTCTACATGAGAATGATTCGGATTCTACGTTAATAGTAGGTCCATCCTCTGAAGCTACTTGCACGATTTGAATGTAAATCGAAAGTCAAATTTAATAACAGCAAGTGAGACATACTATAATTAGAAATTCAGAATGTGAACATCGAAATTTGGATAGGTAAATTTGAAACAACTGAACGATAAAGCTTGTTTGAAAGTAATATAGGAAAGTTAAACCAACGCAAATAACTTTCTAGTATAAACTTACGTTAGAGCGGACCCTACCGAGCGGCCGTAGTTCAGTTCGTAGAGCGTTTGCTTGATATTGGAGAGATCGTGCCTTCGAAACCAACATCCGACCTTTCTGACTGGTTTCTCTAGTGTTTTTTTTTCCTTAGTCATACGAGGAAAATGCTGGGATGATATCTTAGAGCCGCCTTCTCTACGCGTCTTTCTCCAAACTTGAGCCATGTGTGCCTAAAGGTCATAATAATTCTTCGAAGGCAAATCGTAGGGCGGACACGACGAGAACGTTTTTAATTGAGTAAGTATAAGGAAACAAGCGTAAATTCTTTAAATTGTGAAATTTAACCAAATGAAAAGGACTTGTTAGATTTAGTCACCAGATTTAGAAGGACCCAATAATTTTAGGTCACTGAAAAATTGTAAATGTTTCTCCTTGCCTGAGTAGCTTGGGTGCTAGCCTGTGTTACAGACGGGCAAAGTGAGATTAAAAGAGGTAAAAAAAAAAAAAGCACGGTTCCGCTAAAGATCAGACTATGTTAGTAATCATTAAGGGTGTAAACCACGGCTGTCATTAATTAACATGGGAATGATTTTACACATATTGTTCCTGAGAAGGGGGATTCATTAAGCTCTGATTTCCTCTAATTTTAGTTCGTGACTATTTTAACGAGTTGAGTTTTTGCAAATAAGTTTTACTTGTGAAATACGAATATAATGTTTAATTAATAGTTAATTACCTTATATAAAACATGATATGTCCGTGGGACTTTGCTCATCGAAACTGTCCTAAGTCATATAGTACTGTAGCGCCTGTACAATAAATTTTTACTCTACATGAGAATGATACGGATTCTGCGTTAATAGTAGGTCCATCCTAATTCATTTTTATAAAATACAACCTGGCAAAATAAACTTGAAGAATTAAGTGGAAACAAGTTGTAAAAATCCCTTTCTGAGGAACTCAAGACGAATAAAACAATTGCATATGAGTAAATAAAATGGACATGGTGAACCACGCCCTTAATGGTATTATTGTTAGTGCTATAAAATATCGCCACCAGAGCTACATCTGAATTAGAAAAAAAAATATCTTGCTAGTCATCCTATTTGCAGTTAATTGCTGTGCAAAACTAGCTATACTATTATTATTATTAATAATAATAAATCGTAAGGATTCTTTTGAGACTAGATTGTTTTTCTCTCTCAAACCCAAAGCACGATTTGGTATCGTATTGAGAGTGAGAAATTTATGCCGTAGCACAGTACGTGCGTTGCCTTCCGATTTTCGAGATTTCTGTGTGTTCCACCAAATCAATCAGGTAAGTGATAATGGATGGTGGGAGAAATAAGGAAGGAAGCTAGTCCTTATCTCTATTTTCCAGAAGAGCACGAAGTACAATATTGGAAAATGAGATAAAGTGGTCCTGCGAAGTCTGGTTGCTCTTGGGTTTCTGACATTAAGTGATACTGATAGTTAATTTCGGTTTTGTCTCTGACTGCCAGAAGCAGGGCAGCCACGAACGGAAATCGAAATGAGTTAAACATTGTTAGGAAGTTTTCTGTATTTTGGTGAAAAGAGAGAATTCATGAAAACTATGCTTTTTGTTATCCACATAATTTTTGATTCAGTCTCACACCTTATTTTCCCTCATAAGAGCACGACTAAAAGATTCTAATCGCGCCATAATTGGAAGCAAAAGTGATTAACTTCATGAACGTGTTATACAAAAATTATAAATGAAAGTGAGAGGAGGTACAGAGGAGCGGAAGATGACACGGACCATCAATAAGTGATCACAAAAGTAAGGAAACAGAGAAAGCAAGGGGTCAAAACCACTGAAATTCGAAGTTAAACGATTAAATAATCCGAGCATAAAAGCAGATTACCAACTGAAACTCTCAAATAGGTTCGAAATTCTAGCCGACTCGAGTAATAATAATGATGATAATAATGAAATTGATGTAAGAAAGATGTGGGAGGCAATTCGTGAAACAATTAAGAGCGCAGCTAAGGAACGTGTAGGTGAGAAGAAACAACAGAAAAACAAACCATGAGTTAATGAAGAATGTCTTAAGCTTCATGAGGAACGAAAACAAGCAAGGCGACGATGGCTAAGTAATGAAAGCGAAGAACCGCTACAGTAACGCGAATCGAAACGCCACACTCGGGTTCAGAAACAAAAAGAGAGAATATCTGACGCAGAAGATTGCACCTGTGGTATTATTATTATTATTATTATTTATTTTAGTAGTATGTACGAAGTATATACAGGGTAAGTCAAAATGATGTACCCGATTTCATAAATTTATTTTGTGAAATATAATCTGAATGTAATACATGTGGTAAGAAGGGTAACTCTCAAAGTTTTTTTCAGTCACATCACAAGTGCTCTATGTGAGCACCTCGCGTAACACGACACACATCAAGCCGATAGTCTATCTCCTGCCAAACCTTGTGTAGTGTGTCACGGTCAATCTCTGCAATGGCTGCTTTGATGCGGGCGCGAAGGTCACCCAATGTTGTTGGAAGTGGTGGTACGTAAACACGATCCTTTATGAAACCCCACAAAAAGAAATCACACGGGACAGATCGGGGGAACGAGGTGGCCAACGAATGAGAACTCGATCCTCCTGAGATGCACGGCCTATCCAGCGCTGTGGCA